>WNWK01036009.1:0-19422 GCA_009830355.1 Cherax destructor | reverse complement strand
GGGAGAAAGTGTAAAATAAACCCAGTGAGGAGCAGGGGTGCGGTGGGGACAATACGGGAGCACTGTATTAACATCCGGGGTCCAGATTATTCAACATCTACCAGAAGATATCCGAAACACGGCTGGAACCAGTGTAGAAGCCTTCAAGAGGAAACTGGACAAGTGATTCTTCACCAGGCGCGCTGGGGATCAAACCACAGGGCTGTGATGAATATGGGCAGTAATCAGTGCCAACAGCCTGGTTGACCAGGCAAGGACTAGACAGCTCTACTCCATGGCGGCCCAGAGAGTAGATACTCTCGAAACTCTTCAAAGGTATATCAAAGGTAAAGGCAAAGTGTTTGATTTCTGCAGCTGTCCTTTTTTAAACTGCTCTAAGTCGTATCTGGTGTAAGTTTATATAGAGGAACGATACAAATTAGATTTTCAATTAGCTTTGCCAAGGCTTCAACTACATCGTTTGTGTTGTAAAGAACCCAATACAAATTATCGACTTTAATTAACATACTGACAGTCCCCCTCCCCTGGTACTGGACCGAGCCGGGGCGTTGACCTCCAGAAACAACCTCCAGATACATTATATATATATATATATATATATATATATATATATATATATATATATATATATATAGTAGGGCAGGTTATAACTCTGTGACCCCTCAAAATACGAAAAAATATTTTTGTGTTTACGTTTGTTAACGTATGTGTGGATTTTATAAATATATGTATATATATATGTGTGTGTGTGTGTGGGGGACGTGTATGTTTATACATTTGTGTTGTATTTACCTTTGGACAAGCGTATGACTGGTGCTGATTCCTCATTACTGAGGTCGTTCGGTCGGCCTGTATCTCTCTCACACACACACACACGGGCCAGGATCTGAGTCTCGACCCCTGCAACCACAGGGTGAGTACAGAGTTGTCAGGAAGTGGAATAGTCTGGGAAGTGATGTTCTGGAGGCAGGATCCATACACAGCTTTAAGAAGAGGTACGATAAAGCTGATGGAGCAGAAAGGGTGACTAGTGCGACCAGTGAAGAGGCGGGCCAGGGGCTGTGATTCGACCCCTGCACCACAATTAGGGTGAGTGCAACTGGTGAGTGCACACACACTACACAAACACCCACCCACCAACCAAGGCCCATACCTACCTCCTACCAAGTTACCTACCCACCTACCTACATAAGAAAGAAGGAACACTGCAGCAGGCCTACTGGCCCATGCAAGCATGTCCAAGTCTCCTACCGGCTTAAGCCAATGACCCAACCTAGTCAGGTTCAGGTCACATTCACTTTATTAAGGAGCACGGCATCAGACCTAGTAGCACAAGCTAGTCAGGTCCAACTCACACCCACTCATGTATTTATGTAACCTATTTTTAAAACTACACAACGTTTTAGCTTCTATGACGGTACTCGGGAGTTTTTTCCACTCATCCACAATTCTATTACCAAACCAATGCTTTCCTATATCCTTCCTGAATCTGATTTTTTCCAACTTAAAATCATTGCTCCGAGTCCTGTCAATACTAGATATTTTTAGCACGCTATTTACATTCCCTTTATTTATTCCTATTTTCCATTTAAACACCTCAATCATATCCCCACTAATTCCGCCTTTCTAGAGAGTGCAGATTCATGGCCCTCAGTCTATCCTCATGGGAAGATTATTGATACATGGGATCAACTTTGTCATCCTCTTTGTATGTTTTCAGAGCATTTGTATCCATTCTGTAATACTGGACAAAACTGTGCAGCATAATCAAATGAGGCCTAACCAAGGATATATAGAGTTGAAGAACAACCTGAGGACTCCTATTATTTATGCTTCTTGATATGAAGCCAAGGATTCTGTTCGCTTTATTGCGAACATTATGCACTGTTCTCTTGGTTTTAGATTACGCTAACCAGAACTCCCAAATCCTTTTCGCAGTCAGTAATATTAAGATCTACATTACTTAGTTTATATGTGGCATGGTTATTTTCCTGTCCAATGTTTACAACTTTGCATTTGTCTATATTAAACTGCATCTGGCACTTCTCCGACCACTGCATCAGTCTATTCAAATCTTCCTAGAGTGTCCTAATGTCCTCGTCAGAATGAATTCGTCGACCTCTTTAGGTGTCGTCCAAACTTGCTTATGTCGCTATTTATTCCTCTGTGTCGTATGTATAAATTTGAACAACAAGGGTCTAACACTGACTCCTGTGGAACACCGCCCGTGACTCTTCCCCATTCTGATTTCTCCCCATTTTTGCAAACTCTCTGTTGCCATTTGTCAACTATGCTTCTATCCAAGAAAAATTTCCTCCTATTCCGTGTGCTTAATTTTCCTCAATAGTCTCTGATGGGGACTCTTATCAAAAGCCTTGGAAAAATAAAACATAAGCAGAAATGTGATCCTTTATTGAAACGTTTCGCCCACGCAGTGCTTTCACGAGTCACAGACAGATCTACCTGGAAAATGAGCAACATGGAGATATATATAGGGTACAGTCAGGTGGAGAATGCTGGGTCAGGTGGAGAAAGCTCATGTGAGTCTTAAAAGTAGTGTGATAGTTAAAAACATTGTGTGACTTAAAGGACCCAGTGTACCATTCTTGAGTTCTAGGTGGATACGTTGAAGAAGTTTCTTGGCAATAGGTTCAGCTTATGTTGTAGAAGCCGTTGTTCTGGTTGGTTGTTGGATATACAGATTGAGTGTTGTCTTCTCTGGCGATGAGTCTTGCGTTTCTGTAGTTGATTAAATGGTTGTGTAAATTTGGTGTTGAACACGGGCATTTCTTGAGTCGTCAGATCTGCCTGCGTACTGGTGTTCTGAAATGCGTGTTTGTAGGTCTCTGGATGTTTCGCCAACGTAATTTGTTTTTAACTATCCACTACTTTTAAGACTCACATGCAGCTTTCTCCACCTGACCCAGCATTCTCCACCTGACTGTACCCTAAATATATCTCCATGTTGCTCATTTTCCAGGTAGATCTGTCTGTGACTCGATAAAGCCACTGCGTGGGCGAAACGTTGTCAATAAAGGATCACATTATACGCTATGTGTTTATTTTTCCATTGTGTCGGTATTTTATACCATTTATTTCCATCAAAAGCCTTACTGAAGTCCATATACACAATATCATATTCATTACCATGATCTATCTCCTCAAATACCTTAGTGAAAAAATAATAAATTTGTAAGGCAGGAACGCCCTTTTGTAAACCAGTGCTGAGATTTTGATCAATTTATGTTTTCAAGATGGCTTCTGAATTGCCTCGGCAATTATTGATTCCATAAATTTTCCCACTATGGAGATCATGCTTATTGGTCTATAGTTCGAAGCTAAGGACCTGTCACCTGCTTTGAAAATAGGTATCACATTTGCCATTTTCCAATTATCTAGCACTATGCCAGTTTGTAGTGATATGTTGAAAAGATTAGCCAAAGGTTTGCTAAGCTCCTCTTTACATTCCTTTAGAACCCTTGCATACAGTTCATCAGGACCTGGGGATTGTTAAGTTTTAATTTCTCTATTTGTCTAAGGACCATGTCACTTGTGACCCTAATAATGCATAGTTTATTATCGTCCTGTTCTACATAATTTATTATTTCTGGAATATCGCTAGTACTGATCTTTGTTGGTTTAGCATGTGGTTTTGATTGTAATAATAATAATAATAATAATAATAATAATAATATGCAGTTAATTACAATTATAGGCACAATAAGAAAAGTAGCTAAATGAACAATGGTACAATTTTCAAAAGTATGACTTATTATTTTAAACTGATTCAATGATATTCTGTTAAGTAGGACGTCTTAAGCAGTTAACAATTATATACGCAATAAGAAAAGTAGCTAATATACGAAAGGTACAATTTTAAAAGTATTGATTCATTGCTCTTCTAGGTTTGTGGAGTGACTGAATAGAGATGATGAAGATCGGGGAAGTTATTAGTTACAGTAGAAATATAATAGGACAAGATGAGTAATTAATTTTCTTATGAGAGTTGGAAGAAGAAGAACAATAGCATTTAGGCAATGCATTCCAGATCTTAGGGCCTTTTATGTGCATTGAGATTTTGCATAGGTTGAGTCAGACACGAGGGATGACAGAGGGTGTTGTGTCTTGTGTCATGCCTGTGTGTTCTGTTGCAGCTATCAGATTAGGGTTTATGCTGGAATTTATGTTCTATATATATATATATAATATAATATATATATATATATATATATATATATATATATATATATATATATATATATATATATATATATATATAAAAAGAAGAGAGGGAGAGAGAGAGAGAGAGAGAGAAGGCACAGTAGTATAATTGTTAGGATGAGTATTAGTATCCATTTTAAAAATTTTGGATTTGTTGTAAATTGCTCTAGCACACATAACTGCGATAAAACACCTAAATTACTGGGAACGCTTGAAGTTCCTCAACCAGTACTCCCTAGAACGCAGGCGGGAGAGATACATGATTATATACACTTGGAAAATCTTAGAGAGATTAGTACCAAACTTGCACACGAAAATCACTCCCTATGAAAGCAAAAGACTTGGCAGACTATGCAACATTCCCCCAATGAAAAACAGGGGTGCAACTAGCACGATGAGACAACACAATAAGTGTTAGGAGCCCAGGACTGTTCAACTGCCTTCACACATAAGGGGATTCTGAGACCCTGGCTGTATTCAAGAAGTCTCTAGGCAGGCACCTAAAGTCAGTACCTGAGTAGGGGCTGGTTCATACGCCGGGTTGCGTGCGCCAGCATAACAGCCTGGTTGATCAGGCCCTGATCCACCATGAGGCGGTCACAGACCGGGCGGGGGCGTTGACCCCGAAATCCTCTCCAGGTATCTCCAGTATCTTCCTGTGTAAAACTGAGAGGAAGTGTCAAAAATTCTACCTACCACCTACCTAGAGGGTATTCCGGGATCGATCCCGCGGCGGTCTATGACCAGGCCTCCCGGTGGATCAGGGCCTGATCAACGAGGCTGTTACTGCTGGCCGCACGTAGTCCAACGTACGAACCACAGCCCGGCTGATCAGGCACTGACTTTAGGTATCTGTCCAGCTCCCTCTTGAAGACAACCAGAGGTGTGTTGGTAATGCCCTTATGGTTTGTGGGAGGCTGTTGAACAGTCTTGGGCCCGGACACTTTTGTGTTTTCTCTTAGTGTACCAGTGGCGCCCTACTTTTCACTGGGAGTATGTTGCACCGTCTGCCAAGTCTTTGCTTTCGTATGGGTGATTTCTTGTGTGCATATTAGGGACCAGTCCCTCCAGAATCTTCCAGGTGTAGATTGATATATCTCTCTCGCCTGCGCTCCAGTGAATATAAGTTTAGTGCTTCCAGGCGTTCCCAGTAGTTAAGGTGTTTGATGGAACTTATACGTGCAGAATGGTTCTCTGTACATTCTCTAGATCTGCAATTTCACCTGCCTGAATGGGGATGTTAATGTACAGCAGTGGTTACACTAGATGCATGAAGACCTAGGCATCAGTTCTCAGGGAATGTAATAATACACGTGTATATGTTTTTAAGTATATGTTGAAACAGTGATTGAAGACAGGACTCCACGAGCACAGTTCTGCTCCTCTAGCCAAGAATATACGGGGAGGCAGTTACATGATAAGATTGGGATAAGTGGAATTAGCTTAATGAGTTGAAGGCAAATTGTATACAGTTTCAAAAGTAGATATGATAGTTTTCCTAGTCGCTTTTTTGAGCTCCCTCCCTCGGCCCGGTCCCAGACCAGGCCGGGTTTCAAGACACTCAGGGTTTTTTTTTTTTTTTGAAATCCCTTGTGGGAAAGTGTTGAGTCGTGGTCCTTTACACTTATTGAGTTCTCTTTCAGTGTAATCTTCGCTTTCCTCTTTTCACACGATCCATCAAACTTGGCCATATCACATTCATATACAAACAAGCAAGCAAAGCCTACGCAAACGCGCGCGCGCATAAACAAACACGTTTAAGAAGTTAAAATTGAACAGTGTCCGGGAGAACTTTTTAAAGATGTGGCTTCTTTTAGTGGCTCCATCACCTTGAATAAATTCACTTTACTGTATGTAAGCAGAATTCGTAAGTTTTTGAAATCTTGTAATGTAAATGATTTAAAAGGGACTAGTTGAAATGAGACACTTGTGCGTATTTTGGAATCTGTCGAGGAAACGTTTTCGCCAACCAGGGGGCTTTACAGTCAATACAGAGAAGAACGGAGAAAGATGAGGAGTTTGAGGAAATTTTCAGTCCCCCAGTGTGAGTCGATGTGTTCAGTCCATTAAGTACGGCTGGGGATAAATTATCTCAAACTCCTCATCTTTCTCCGTTCTTCTTGAACTGAAAAGCTGGCCCAAATTTTCTAAAAAAATCCCCAAATGTTGCACAAGTGTCTCATTCCTAATCTGAAATCTTATATGTAATGAGACGAAAGATCACCGTCCTAACAGATTTTTTATGTCGTAACGGGTTTACGTTTGAGACGTCCAGTATGCTGATAATACCCTGTGATGCTGCCTACCAGTCTACTACCTCACTAGGTGTTGTGGGGTTACAGGTCACCCACCTAGTATTGGGGGGTTTTCAAGGCACACTAACTCGTTATTTCGTGTTACACCACTAACAGTCTGATTGATCAGAGATCGGATCATGATGAGTGGACGGAGTATAGAGCCTTCTTGCGCTCTGTCTTGCCCCGGTCCCCGGACTTCCCAATTCAGAGAATCTTCTGAAGTGCCAAACCCCGAATTATATATTGTATGTGTGTGTGTGTGTGTTTCGTTGTTACGTTTTTTTTAACCTTCGTTTCCGTTCGTATGGTTCTCTTCCTTTATTATTTTTCACCGGAATTACCTGTTTCTCCTGCATAGTCATTTCGTCAAAACACTTAGTACATGACTGGCGGGCAAGTGTGGTGCCGAGTCATGTTGAAAAGTTTGCTAAAAACACTGGGAAAACGCCACTGGATTTCCTCGACTCCAGGAAGTATGAAGGTTCTCCACTGTACACTATCGTATGTACACCCACACTATCGATGTACACCCTATATACCCGTACACCGATTATAGTGTGTACACCATCTATAACGTTTCAGTAAGATGTACAAGAACACGTTTAACAGAACTCTGGATGGACTAATGAAAAGAACCAATGAATTTTTATGTTTATATTTAAGACTTTGGGCGAAAACGGTTGGGAAAATTTTCAAGTTTTTTTATTATATAAAGATAAAGAAATGTCTAATTTCAAGTTTACCAAGTCGTTGATATGTGTTAATACAAGCACTACCAAGTACGTTGATAATGTGCTTAATACAAGCTTTACCAAGTAGTTGATAAGTGTTAATACAAGCACTACCAAGCGTTGATAAGTGCTAATACAAGCATTACCAAGTACGTTGATAATGTGTTTTAAAACAAGAACCCAAATACGTTGATAATGTGCTTAATACAAGCTTTACCAAGTATTTTGATAAGTGCTTAATACAAACTTTCCAAGTACGTTGATAAGTTTAATACAAGCTTTACCAAGTAGTTGATAATGTGCTAATAAAACATTACCAAGTACGTTGATAATGTGCTTAATACAAGCTTTACCAAGTACGTTGATAGTGTTAATAAAATTTTCCCAATTGACTTTGATAATATGCTTAATACAAGTACCAATCGTTGATAATGTGCTTAATAAAGCATTACCAAACGTTGATAATGTGCTTAATAAAGCTTTACCAAGTACGTTGATAATGCTTATATTTGGCTTTACCAAGTACGTTGATAATGTGCTTAATACGCTTTACCAAGTACTTTGATAATGGGTTAATACGGCATTCCAAGTACGTTGATAATGTTTAATACAAGCATTACCAAATCGTTGATAATGTGCTTAATAAAAGCTTACCAAGTACTTTGATAATGTGTTAATACAAGCCACCAAGTACGTTGATAATGTGCCTAATACAAGCTTTTACCAAGTACGTTGATAATGTGCTTAATACAAGCTTTACCCAAGTACGTTGATAATGTGTTAATACAAGCACTCCAAGTACGTTGATAATGTGTTAATACAAGCACTACCAAGTACGTTGATAATGTGCTTAATACGCTTTACCAAGTACGTTGATAATGTGTTAATACAAGCTTTACCAAGTACTTTGATAATGTGCTTAATACAAGCACTACCAAGTACGTTGATAATTGTTAACAAGCACTACCAAGTACGTTGATAATGTGCTTAATACAAGCTTTACCAAGTACGTTGATAATGTGCTTAATACAAGCTTTACCAGAAACGTTGATAATGTGCTTAATACAAGCTTTACCAAGTACGTTGATAATGTGCTTAATACAGTTTTACCAAGTACGTTGATAATGTGCTTAATACAAGCTTACCAAGTACGTTGATAATGTGTTAATACAAGCTTTACCAAGTACGTTGATAATGTGCTTAATACAAGCACTAACAAGTACGTTGATAATGTGCTTAATACAAGCTTTACCAAGTACGTTGATAATGTGCTTAATACAAGCATTACCAAGTACGTTGATAATGTGCTTAATACAGCATTACCAAGTACGTTGATAATGTCTTTACAAGCACTACCAAGTACGTTGATAATGTGCTTAATACAAGCACTACCAAGTACGTTGATAATGTGCTTAATACAAGCTTTACCAAGTACGTTGATAATGTGCTTAATACAAGCATTACCAAGTACGTTGATAATGTGCTTAATACAAGCACTACCAAGTACGTTGATAATGTGCTTAATACAAGCACTACCAAGTACGTTGATAATGTGCTTAATACAAGCATTACCAAGTACGTTGATAATGTGCTTAATACAAGCACTACCAAGTACGTTGATAATGTGCTTAATACAAGCACTAACAAGTACGTTGATAATTATGGATCTTTTTAATATAACGTGAAAATGTATGACAGGGAAAATGATGTTACTCAAGATGGTGACGCATTGTAAGTGACGCACTGTCATTGACGCATTGTAAGTGACGCAGTTATTGACGCAGTTCCATTGACGCAGTCACTGACGCAGTGCTATTGACGCAGTTCCATTGACTCAGTGTCAGTGAAGCAGTGTTATGGGACGGTCTTTTATCAAGACGGTTTCATTGGTACACGTGCGTGGTAGCAAATCTTATGACTGCCTTCAGAAACCTACCCTGGGAGTCATTCAGGACTTGTTATTCAACGAAGGTTAGAACACTGCTAGAGAAAGCGCCCTCAGAAGTTGCTAAAGCACAGAGACTTGCAACAAGAATAGTTGGAGAACAGAGAGTTGAAGTGTGAAGCCAGACTTAAATAATCAGTCCCAGGGGAGACACGATAACGATGTATAAAGTACGCAGAAGTTTTGATAGAGCAGACCGGGGGTGGGGGCAGACTGAAAGTCAACACACAAGAACAAGGTGGTAGCTAAGAAGAAAGATGAACCGGAGAGATGTAAGGAAATACTTCTTTATTTTTAGGATACCTGAAATGAGTTTAAGAAGCTAGAGGAGGTAGACTCCATACATTGTTTCAAGAGTAGGTATGATAGGCCCCAGGAGGACAGGAACTAGCATATGGCGGATTATTTTTTTTAGGTTAAGAAGACGAAGTGTCACTGACGTAGCACCAGTGACGTAGTCTCATCGACGTAGCACCAGTGACGTAGTCTCATCGACGTAGCACCAGTGACGTAGTCTCATCGACGTAGCACCAGTGACGTAGTCTCATCGACTTAGCACTAGTGACGTAGTGTCACTGACGTAGCACCAGTGACGTAGTGTCACTGACGTAGCACCAGTGACGTAGTGTCACTGACGTAGCACCAGTGACGTAGTGTCACTGACGTAGCACCAGTGATACAGTCACTATGGTATATATGTAAGTAGCGAAGCAAGGAAAGATTTCTGTAGCCGTGACCATCAGTGGTGGTGGAGGGGGGGGGGTCTCCAACCTTGTTAAGGTGTCAGTGGGGGAAAGTTGTTGAGTGGAGAGTAGTGGTGGTGTAGGTAGGGGCCACCCGGACGTCCGCTCTCACAGTGTCATCACCTTGCTCCTGACCTTACTTCTACCCACTAGTATTATCTCCTTCTACACTCCTTCAGTTATCACCTTGCTCCTACCCACTAGTATCATCTACACTCCTTCAGTTATCACCTTGCTCCTACCCACTAGTATCATCTACACTCCTTCAGTCATCACCTTGCTCCTACCCACTAGTATCATCATCTACACTCCTTCAGTTATCACCTTGCTCCTACCCACTAGTATCATCATCTACACTCCTTCAGTTATCACCTTGCTCCTACCCACTAGTATCATCATCTACACTCCTTCAGTTATCACCTTGCTCCTACCCACTAGTATCATCTACACTCCTTCAGTTATCACCTTGCTCCTACCCACTAGTATCATCATCTACACTCCTTCAGTTATCACTTTCTCCTACCCACTAGTATCATCTACACTCCTTCAGTTATCACCTTGCTCCTACCCACTAGTATCATCTACACTCCTTCAGTTATCACCTTGCTCCTACCCACTAGTATCATCATCTACACTCCTTCAGTTGACACCTTGCTCCTACCCACTAGTATCATCATCTACACTCCTTCAGTTATCACCTTGCTCCTACCCACTAGTATCATCTACACTCCTTCAGTTATCACCTTGCTCCTACCCACTAGTATCATCATCTACACTCCTTCAGTTATCACCTTGCTCCTACCCACTAGTATCATCTACACTCCTTCAGTTATCACCTTGCTCCTACCCACTAGTATCATCATCTACCTCCTTCAGTTATCACCTTGCTCCTACCCACTAGTATCATCTACACTCCTTCAGTTATCACCTTGCTCCTACCCACTAGTATCATCATCTACACTCCTTCAGTTATCACCTTGCTCCTACCCACTAGTATCATCTACACTCCTTCAGTTATCACCTTGCTCCTACCCACTAGTATCATCTACACTCCTTCAGTTATCACCTTGCTCCTACCCACTAGTATCATCATCTACACTCCTTCAGTTATCACCTTGCTCCTACCCACTAGTATCATCTACACTCCTTCAGTTATCACCTTGCTCCTACCCACTAGTATCATCATCTACACTCCTTCAGTTATCATCTTGCTCCTACCCACTAGTATCATCATCTACACTCCTTCAGTTATCATCTTGCTCCTACCCACTAGTATCATCTACACTCCTTCAGTTATCATCTTGCTCCTACCCACTAGTATCATCTACACTCCTTCAGTTATCACCTTGCTCCTACCCACTAGTATCATCATCTACACTCCTTCAGTTATCACCTTGCTCCTACCCACTAGTATCATCATCTACACTCCTTCAGTTATCACCTTGCTCCTACCCACTAGTATCATCATCTACACTCCTTCAGTTATCAATTTGCTCCTACCACTAGTATCATCTACACTCCTTCAGTTATCACCTTGCTCCTACCCACTAGTATCATCATCTACACTCCTTCAGTTATCACCTTGCTCCTACCCACTAGTATCATCATCTACACTCCTTCAGTTATCAATTTGCTCCTACCCACTAGTATCATCTACACTCCTTCAGTTATCACCTTGCTCCTACCCACTAGTATCATCATCTACACTCCTTCAGTTATCACCTTGCTCCTACCCACTAGTATCATCATCTACACTCCTTCAGTTATCAATTTGCTCCTACCCACTAGTATCATCTACACTCCTTCAGTCATCACCTTTCTCAGTTCTCTTTATGCACCTTTTAAATCTCCTCCTCTCCTTGACTACCTACAATTACACTGCTTAAAACGTAGGCGAGAAAGACACATTTATAATCTTCACCTGGAAAATATTAGATGAATTGATACCAAACCTGAAATTACTGTTGATGAACTAAAGAGGCTTGGCACACAGTGCAGGATACCTCCAATGAAAATCAGGGAAGCGATCAATACATTGAGAGAGAACTCAATAAATGTTAAGGGACCACGACTCTTCAACACCCTCCCTTCATGCAAATTACTCAGAACGGTTGCTGATCAGCCGGGTTGTGGTGGTGCATACGTTGGAGTGCGGACGGTGGACACTAACAGCTTGTTCCACTTCTGTTAATGATGCCAAGAAACCTTATCTATTTCAGTGTGTCTTTTTATGACGTAAGTGCTTGTCATACCTGTAGATTACGTGTAGTTGCTTCCGGAGGTCACTGCCCTCGCGGGCCCGGTGTCAGGCCAGGCCTCCTGGTTGCTGGCCTGATCTATCAAGCTGTTGGTGCCCGCTGACCACAGCTCAGCGTATGCACCGCAGTTCTGTTGCTCAGGAGAGGATTTGAAGAGTTTGTTGAGTTCCCTCTTGAAAGTAACTAGTGGTGTGTTGGTAATCCCCCTTATGAATGAAGGTGTTAAAGAGTCGTTGTCCCTTTATACTTATTGAGTTCTGCCAAGCCTCTTGTGTTTATATGTAGTTATTTAGGAGTGCAAGTTTGGGAGCAATCCCTCTGGTATCTTGAATCTTTCTCGCGTACGTTCTAAGGAGTACAGTTCAAGGGACTTTAAGCTCTCCCAGTAATTTAGGTACTTGACTGAATTTATACGAGCTGTGTGTTGAGTGCTGCTGAGGATGGCTGGATGCTGCTGAGGATGGCTGGATGCTGCTGAGGATGGCTGTATGCTGCTGAGGATGGCTGGATGCTGCTTAGGATGGCTGGATGCTGCTGAGGATGGCTGGATGCTGCTTAGGATGGCTGGATGCTGCTGAGGATGGCTGTATGCTGCTTAGGATGGCTGGATGCTGCTTAGGATGGCTGGATGCTGCTGAGGATGGCTGGATGCTGCTGAGGATGGCTGGATGCTGCTGAGGATGGCTGGATGCTGCTGAGGATGGCTGGATGCTGCTGAGGATGGCTGGATGCTGCTTAGGATGGCTGGATGCTGCTGAGGATGGCTGGATGCTGCTGAGGATGGCTGGATGCTGCTGAGGATGGCTGGATGCTGCTTAGGATGGCTGGATGCTGCTTAGGATGGCTGGATGCTGCTGAGGATGGCTGGATGCTGCTTAGGATGGCTGGATGCTGCTGAGGATGGCTGGATGCTGCTGAGGATGGCTGGATGCTGCTGAGGATGGCTGGATGCTGCTTAGGATGGCTGGATGCTGCTGAGGATGGCTGGATGCTGCTGAGGATGGCTGGATGCTGCTTAGGATGGCTGGATGCTGCTTAGGATGGCTGGATGCTGCTGAGGATGGCTGGATGCTGCTGAGGATGGCTGGATGCTGCTGAGGATGGCTGGATGCTGCTTAGGATGGCTGGATGCTGCTGAGGATGGCTGGATGCTGCTTAGGATGGCTGGATGCTGCTGAGGATGGCTGGATGCTGCTGAGGATGGCTGGATGCTGCTTAGGATGGCTGGATGCTGCTTAGGATGGCTTGATCCTGGTTTCTCGATGTTTCCTCTCTTTCTTTTCACTCATCAAAATGTCACTCATTTACTATTGAATTTATCATTGTATAACCCATTCAGGTTTAGCGTATTCTTTGAACAACATAATAATAATAATAATTATTATTATTTATTGGTGTTAATGTATTCTATATTTGGTGACTTTATTTAATTGATTTTACCCTAACGTAAATAGCGTATGTATACATAGGATAGAGTTTTGAGGGCTGGTTGGAAAGTTAAAATCACATGTAGGCAGTACGTGAGGGAATGTGGGGGCAAGCACTTAGGTAACACTGGGTGTAGGACTCTGGGGAATCACTAAATTATGGAGAGTAACCGGCTAGAATATCCCCGGCACCGCTCATGACTGCAAGAATTATGCTGTGCGTTGAGCAGGCATGATTGGTTATGTTCAAGCAGGTACTTGCTAGGCAGGACAGGATGCGATGGTGTAGACGAGGAGAAAGTGAAGGTGGATGATCAGATGTAGGTGAGGAATGGGGAGGAAGAACACCACTAACTGTTGGAGTAGAACTAGTTGTAAGAGGAGCAGGTGGTTGAACAAGATGGGGAAAAGGAGAAAGATGGGAGAGTAAGAAGTTGGAGAGAGAAATAATAATAATAATAATAATAGTTCTCTTTGAAGAAACTGGGCAAGTATCTTCACTAGGTGCCAGATCAACCATGCTCTGATGTATCCAGGTATACTCCAGATATATGTGGGTCAGCGGACCACCAGCAGCAACAACCTGGTTGTCCAGGCAAGCACCAGACACGCCTGGCCCAAAGCCAAGCTCTGTGAGTAGAAAAATTCTCGGAACTCACCAAAGGTGTGAGTTTGTTTTGATTTATGGTGTAAGTCGAGAAGAGTATAACATAAGCTCTGTGTTGTGTGCCGGGATAGAGGCGTTTGCTCTATCCATTAAAGACTTACAAATTCAAGAAACCTTTATATGAATGATGATTATCTTGATGAATATAACCACCTCATTACTAAACTAGAATGTTGACACACTACCTGAAATATACCTAGTTGGATGAATCTTATTGAAGCTAGCTGGCCCAGTGGCTAACGCGACGGTCTGGAGTATTGAGACTCTCTGACCACGGGTTCTAACCCCACCCGTGGTGTGGTTTGTTTGCAATCGTGTCATTACGATTTCGTGAGTCACTACCTGAGTAATGGTAATGAATATGTCTCTTTTATGCCCATTTATGAATGAAGTAATTCATACTAAGCTGAATCCATCTAGACATAAACTGCATTAAGCTTCCTGGTAAGATAGTATAGGAAGCTGTATCAGTAGGATGTCATTATTGTAATGAGTTCCTTTGATTGGCACAAGATATCTTATCGGTAAATAGAAAAAAAAAAACGGAAACGAAGTTTTGCATTTATTGGTTTCTAATCCCTGTGGTTTAGCGCTTCTATTTGATTATAATAATAATATTGGTTTCTAAAGTTACTCAGAATGTGTAATGGTTGCTAGTGTCAAAGAAATTTCAATAAAAATTAGACTCATAAACCTAACTAGACTGCTCAGAAAATTCAGACATTACTCACTCACTGGCACCTGAGGGGCTGTATTTATTATTATTATTATTATTATTATTATTATTATTATTATTATTATTATTATTATTATTATTATTATTGTGGTATTCTGTTGACTAAGTCACTGGTTGGCGAAACGTCTACAAAATAAAGATATCCAGGTGTTGCACATGTGGCTAATTTAGCAACAACTTATTCTGCTCAAAATGACTTTGTGTTACACATGCATGTGCAACACAAATATGAGTACAATATTTATGTAGTTATACATCTTTGTTAATGCGCTTTTCTTTATTAAGTATAAAAAAAAAGTTCATTATTTTTTACAGCGATTTTCCTTAATAAAAAAAAAAATAATAATAATAATAATAATATAATGTACTAAGCCTATCCTGGTAGAGCTAAATAACTGGATTTGTATAAGACAGACTTTAGAGCTAATTTTATGAGCCTCATACTGGAGCCTGGGTTACCCTGGTTGGCTTGCAAAATGGTGCCTCAAGTAAAGAAACAGCCAGCATACAGAGCAACTCCTTATACTGACGACGTTTCGTTCGGTGTTTAGTTTATCAAGTTATGATATAGGTCAACACTGTATATTGTCTCTGCAATGGGTCTTCCTGACGCCTGTTGGTCATGCAAGGCGCAGGCAACAAACTTGTGCTACATCAGCGTCCTCATGTTCTTAAATCCGTTCAAATAAATTTATTAATGGTGCTGGACCAGGATTCCTGAAGTGTGAAGAAAATAATACAGGAATATGAACTATTACGTAACACACAGTAAAGCGTATACTGAATGTAAGTAGAAATTTGTAGCATTTGTCTGCCATCTTGTGTTTTCATGAGACAAAAATAAATGGCCAGTGTCCTTGCCATGTTTTCAGTGTCCTTGTGTTGTTGTCCGTGTCCTTGTCATGTTACCTGCGTTCTTGTCATGTCTGCGCCCTTGTCATGATGTCTACGTTCTAGTATTTTTTTCCTGCGTCCTCCAGTTTCAAAGAGACTGCATGCTTAGCTGCTAGGTTAAAGCTGGCGCAGTTATGCAAAATTAATGGGTACATAAACGCGGCTTCTGCAGCTAATTCTGATAACACAGGTATTCACGGTTGCAATATGCCCTAAATTTTAACGATGTTAATGTGCCGTTTTTCCCCCCTTGCAAGAGTGCTATAAATCTATAAATCAATGTGTTCTCTTTACGTGCTCAGGGGGACACTGTAGTCTGACTGATGTCACTGCTAGACTGAGACTACATATTGATGTCACTGCTAGACTGAGACTACATAACAGTGCCAGTGCTAGACTGAGACTACATAACAGTGTCACTGCTAGACTGAGACTACATAACAGTGCCATGCTAGACTGAGACTACATAACAGTGTCACTGCTAGAGGGAGACTACATAACAGTGCCAGTGCTAGACTGAGACTACATAACAGTGTCACTGCTAGACTGAGACTACATAACAGTGTCACTGCTAGATTGAGACTACATAACAGTGTCACTGCTAGACTGAGACTACATAACAGTGCCAGTGCTAGACTGAGACTACATAACAGTGTCACTGCTAGACTGAGACTACATAACAGTGCCAGTGCTAGACTGAGACTACATAACAGTGTCACTGCTAGATTGAGACTACATAGTACGCTAGACTGAACTACATAATTGCCAGTTCTAGACTGAGACTACATAACAGTGTCACTGCTAAACTGAGACTACATAACAGTGCCACTGCTAGACTGAGACTACATAACAGTGTCACTGCTAAACTGAGACTACATAACAGTGTCACTGCTAGATTGAGACTACATAACAGTGCCAGTTCTAGACTGAGACTACATAACAGTGTCACTGCTAAACTGAGACTACATAACAGTGTCACTGCTAGATTGAGACTACATAACAGTGTCACTGCTAGACTGAGACTACATAACAGTGTCACTGCTAGACTGAGACTACATAACAGTGTCACTGCTAAACTGAGACTACATAACAGTGTCACTGCTAGACTGAGACTACATAACAGTGTCACTGCTAGATTGAGACTACATAACAGTGCCAGTGCTAGACTGAGACTACATAACAGTGTCACTGCTAGACTGAGACTACATAACAGTGCCAGTGCTAGACTGAGACTACATAACAGTGTCACTGCTAGACTGAGACTACATAACAGTGCCAGTGCTAGACTGAGACTACATAACAGTGTCACTGCTAGATTGAGACTATATAACAGTGTCACTGCTAGACTGAGACTACATAACAGTGTCACTGCTAGATTGAGACTACATAACAGTGTCACTGCTAGACTGAGACTACATAACAGTGTCACTGCTAGACTGAGACTACATAACAGTGCCAGTGCTAGACTGAGACTACATAACAGTGTCACTGCTAGACTGAGACTACATAACAGTGCCAGTGCTAGACTGAGACTACATAACAGTGTCACTGCTAGATTGAGACTACATAACAGTGTCACTGCTAGATTGAGACTACATAAGTGTCACTGCTAGATTGAGACTACATAACAGTGTCACTGCTAGACTGAGACTACATAACAGTGCCAGTGCTAGACTGAGACTACATAACAGTGTCACTGCTAGACTGAGACTACATAACAGTGCCAGTGCTAGACTGAGACTACATAACAGTGTCACTGCTAGACTGAGACTACATAACAGTGTCACTGCTAGACTGAGACTACATAACAGTGTCACTGCTAGACTGAGACTACATAACAGTGCCAGTGCTAGACTGAGACTACATAACAGTGTCACTGCTAGACTGAGACTACATAACAGTGTCACTGCTAGACTGAGACTACATAACAGTGTCACTGCTAGACTGAGACTACATAACAGTGTCACTGCTAGATTGAGACTACATAACAGTGCCAGTGCTAGACTGAGACTACATAACAGTGTCACTGCTAGACTGAGACTACATAACAGTGCCAGTGCTAGACTGAGACTACATAACAGTGTCACTGCTAGACTGAGACTACATGACAGTGCCAGTTCTAGACTGAGACTACATAACAGTGTCACTGCTAAACTGAGACTACATAACAGTGTCACTGCTAGACTGAGACTACATAACAGTGCCAGTGCTAGACTGAGACTACATAACAGTGTCACTGCTAGACTGAGACTACATAACAGTGTCACTGCTAGACTGAGACTACATAACAGTGTCACTGCTAGACTGAGACTACATAACAGTGTCACTGCTAGACTGAGACTACATAACAGTGTCACTGCTAGACTGAGACTACATAACAGTGTCACTGCTAGACTGAGACTACATAACAGTGTCACTGCTAGACTGAGACTACATAACAGTGTCACTGCTAGACTGAGACTACATAACAGTGCAATGCTAGACTGAGACTACATAACAGTGTCACTGCTAGACTGAGACTACATAACAGTGCCAGTGCTAGACTAAGACTACATAACAGTGTCACTGCTAGACTGAGACTACATAACAGTGTCACTGCTAGACTGAGACTACATAACAGTGTCACTGCTAGACTGAGACTACATAACAGTGTCACTGCTAGACTGAGACTACATAACAGTGCCAATGCTAGACTGAGACTACATAACAGTGTCACTGCTAGACTGAGACTACATAACAGTGCCAGTGCTAGACTAAGACTACATAACAGTGTCACTGCTAGACTGAGACTACATAAGTGTCACTTCTAGACTGAGACTACATAATGTCACTGCTAGACTGAGACTACATAATAATGTCACTGCTAGACTGACACTACATAATAATGTCACTGCTAGACTGACACTACATAATAATGTCACTGCTAGACTGACACTACATAATAATGTCACTGCTAGACTGACACTACATAATAATGTCACTGCTAGACTGACACTACATAATAATGTCACTGCTAGACTGACACTACATAATAATGTCACTGCTAGATGTACTTTTGTTACGGGTATTTTTGGCAATTCAGATCTGTTATATGAAATGTGTAGTGTGAAGGAAGACAGTGTGTGTGTGCGCGCGCGCGCGCACACACACACACACACACACACACACACCTCTGGAAGGTAGAGAAAGAGCACATGGATACACAAAGGGGTTGGCAACTAGATCTCAAAAGGGTTACCAGGACTGCATCTGGATTGCATATCTACAGGTTAGGTTTCATCTGTTGCCAGCAAATTTAGGGCATTGGCGTAAAAAATTTTTGGCTTCATTGTCCACTTATTGAGGAATATAGAGATAGGTAAAAAATCCGTGATATGTCAAGGTATGGAAGAAATTACAGTACAACGCGTGATTACAAATATGAAAAAAATACCACAGTGAAAATAGGAAATAAAACCTGAGCGCTTTCATGGTTTACCACACATCTTCAGGAAGATGTGTGG
>WNWK01036008.1:0-19422 GCA_009830355.1 Cherax destructor | reverse complement strand
ACAGACACGGGGAGAGAGAGAAGAGAGGGGAGAGAGAAGAGAGGGGAGAGAGAAGAGAGGGGAGAGAGAAGAGAGGGGAGAGAGAAGAGAGGGGAGAGAGACAGACACACACGGGGAGACGGACAGACACACACGGGGAGACGGACAGACACACACGGGGAGACGGACAGACACACACGGGGGAGACGGACAGACACACACGGGGAGACGGACAGACACACACGGGGAGACGGACAGACACACACGGGGAGACGGACAGACACACACGGGGAGACGGACAGACACACACGGGGAGACGGACAGACACACACGGGGAGACGGACAGACACACACGGGGAGACGGACAGACACACGGGGGGAGCCCGGACAACACACACGGGGAGACGGAAAAGACACACACGGGGAGACGGACAGACACACAGGGGGAGACGGACAGACACAGGGGAGACGGACGAACACACGGGGAGACGGACAGACACAAAAGGGGAGACGGACAGACACACAGGGGGGAGACGGACAGACACCCCGGGGGAGACGGAAACACACACGGGGAGACGGACAGACACACACGGGGAACGGACGAACACAGGGGGGAGACGGACAGACACACACGGGGAGACGGACAGACACACACGGGGAGACGGACAGACACACACGGGGAGACGGACAGACACACACGGGGAGACGGACAGACACACCGGGGAGACGGACGAACACACGGGGACGGACAGACACCCCGGGGGAACGGAGAGACAGACAGGGGGAGAGAGAGACAGAAAACCGGGGAGAGAGACAGACACGGGGAGAGAGACAGACAGGGGGAGAGAGACAGACACGGGGAGAGAGACAGACACGGGGAGAGAGACAGACACGGGGAGAGACAGACACGGGGAGAGAGACAGACAGGGGGAGAGAGACAGACACGGGGGAGAGAGACAGACACGGGGGAGAGGACAGACACGGGGGAGAGAGACAGACACGGGGAGAGAACAGACACGGGGAGAGAGACAGACGGGGGGGGAGAGAGACAGACACGGGGAGAAGAGACAGACACGGGGGAGAGAGACAGACAGGGGGGAGAGAGACAGACACGGGGAAGAGACAGACACGGGGAGAGAGACAGACACGGGGAGAGAGACAGACAGGGGGAGAGAGACAGACACGGGGAGAGAGACAGACACGGGGAGAGAGACAGACACGGGGAGAGAGACAGACACGGGGAGAGAGACAGACACGGGGAGAGAGACAGACACGGGGAGAGAGACAGACACGGGGAGAGAGACAGACACGGGGAGAGAGACAGACACGGGGAGAGAGACAGACACGGGGAGAGAGACAGACACGGGGAGAGAGACAGACACGGGGAGAGAGACAGACACGGGGAGAGAGACAGACAGGGGAGAGAGACAGACACGGGGGGAGAGAGACAGACACGGGGAGAGAGACAGACACGGGGAGAGAGACAGACACGGGGAGAGAGACAGACACGGGGAGAGAGACAGACACGGGGAGAGAGACAGACACGGGGAGAGAGACAGACACGGGGAGAGAGACAGACACGGGGAGAGAAAAACAGACACGGGGGAGAGACAGACACGGGGAGAGAGACAGACACGGGGAGAGAGACAGACACGGGGAGAGAGACAGACACGGGGGGGAGAGACAGACACGGGGAGAGAGACAGACACGGGGAGAGAGACAGACAGGGGGGAGAGAGACAGACACGGGGAGAGAGACAGACACGGGGAGAGAGACGAAAAGGGGAGAGAGACAGACACGGGGGAAGAGACAGACACGGGAGAGGGGACAGACACGGGGAGGGGAGACAGACACGGGGAGAGAGACAGACAGGGGGGAGAGAGACAGACACGGGGAGAGAGACAGACACGGGGAGAGAGACAGACACGGGGAGAGAGACAGACACGGGGAGAGAGACAGACACGGGGAGAGAGACAGACACGGGGAGAGAGACAGACACGGGGAGAGAGACAGACACGGGGAGAGAGACAGACACGGGGAGAGAGACAGACACGGGGAGAGAGACAGACACGGGGGAGAGAGACAGACACGGGGGAGAGACAGACACGGGGAGAGAGACAGACACGGGGAGAGAGAAGACACGGGGAGAGAGACAGACACGGGGAGAGAGACAGACACGGGGGAGAGAGACAGACACGGGGAGAGAGACAGACACGGGGAGAGAGAAGAACAGGGAGAGAGACAGACAGGGGGGAGAGAGACAGACACGGGGAGAGAGACAGAAAAAACAGGGAGAGAGACAGACAGGGGGGAGAGAGACAGACACGGGGAGAGAGACGACACGGGGAGAGGGCAGACAGGGGGAGAGAGACAGACACGGGGAGAGAGACAGACACGGGGAGAGAGACAGACACGGGGAGAGAGACAGACACGGGGAGAGAGACAGACACGGGGAGAGACAGACACGGGGAGAGAGACAGACACGGGGAGAGAGCAGACACGGGGAGAGAGACAGACACGGGAGAGAGACAGACACGGGGAGAGAAAACAGACACGGGGAGAGAGACAGACACGGGGAGAGAGACAGACACGGGGAGAGAGACAGACCCAAATGGTGTATAGGCAAAGGAAGAAAGGTAGGGAAGGAAGAAGCACTCGTGTGATCCCCTTACTGGCTCAACAGTAAGCGATGAAGATGGGGATATATGAATAAAAGTAAAGATAAATAAGGTAATTACAGAAGCATAAAACAAGATTAACGGGAAGAAAACAGGAGATAAAAGTAACTTCTGGAAACATCTTGACACTGACTGAAAATATTAAGAATTGAGATAATTAAGAATATACAAAAAGTAGAAGCATAAAAAAAAAACAATTCTTAAATACATAAAGGCAAAAGTTATTTTATTAACTAATTAAAAGTTTGTCTAAAATTCACTGAAGGTGAGACGAGGCTTATTGAGGCTACTAACGAAAAAGCAACATTAGAATTTAATATTAAATTATCTTAAATAGGTTTGCTTATGTTCTGATGAATAAATTAACTACGGTAAACTTGAATATTATATTTCGCAATGCTTACAGACATTTAAAACAAATCTCCACTTGTTACGAAATCACATTTTCACAAATATTTAATTTTTTTAATAAACCTTAACTTAAATCTGAAGGACAAACTAAGTGTAGAGAATATTTCATTTTATATAATCCATATTACATTCGTTGGGAGGGAAGCGCTACACCTCAGGGGTCATAAAGACACTGGAAGGGAGGTCAAATGACTCAAATTCCTTGGATCAAGAGCCCCTCACTGGCGTCAAGGAACCTCCATTCTGTGATCAGTAATTCACAAAATCTTTCATGGACCTGAATGAAGAGTCAGTTTGATTTTATTGGGTTATCATAGGTTAAACTACACATTATTGCAATCAAAAGTGAGCACTAAACCCACAAGTCATGCAGTGCTGTGTTGAATACAATTTATTATACAAGTGTGCTCTTCAAAATACATTATTATACTTTTTATATTTAATACTTATACAAACCCGACTTGTTTACCTCATCTACAATGATCTGCAACACTTAATTTAATGTCGAGTAATTTCATATTAACAGCACTTAAGAGGTAACTACAGATAGTAGTTACATCTTAAGTGTTATATTTAAGTTTTAACCTTCAGCAACTTAATCAAGTACATCATTTATCATCAGATATTGAAGATGGCCATGTTGCATTCTCACCTTGGTAGAGCTGCATGTTGCTGGGTCCTGCACTCATGGCGTTTTCCCGAATCTCTACACTTCATATTAAATGAGTTTTAGAGCAGCAGCGAGGCGTGGCACACCCTCCCTCCCCGTGGTCTCTCAATCACTAACCTGCTGACAGTTGCTGCAGTACCACTGCCGCCATGACACCTACCACAATATTATATTCATTTACATAACGTAACAGTTTATATTTTACTTCATAAAATCAATGATGATTGAATACGTAACAATTTCTTCATTGTTTTTCTAAATGACGTTGAAATCAACGTCTTGAAAGCGTGTAATAATTACAAATAGTTAAAGACGCTGGCAGCTGGTTAATAAACACAGCTTCTCAGCCGATCAGAACGCTGCATCTGAGTGACGTTGGTAGGTGTGTCAGCCAATCAGGGGCAGGAACCTGAGTGACTTGGTGGGTGTGTCAGCTGAACATTATCTTCACTTGAAAAAAAACAATGTTTTACTTAACGCGCAGTTAATTTCTTATATTCAGATGATAAACTATGAGCCACCCACAGCACCGATCATACTTCCTTCATTTTCATACTCAATGCTTCTTCTCACTTTCACTTTATTATCCTTAACATTAAAATTTTAAAAATTATGAAAATCAGATTGTCATACAGTATAGCCCAGGATGGTTTTCCTGTCACACTCCATCACCCAGGATGGTTTTCCTGTCACACTCCATCACCCAGGATGATTTTCCTGTCATACTCCATCACCGGATGGTTTTCCTGTCATACTCCATCACCCAGGATGGTTTCCGTCATACTCCATCACCCAGGATGGTTTTCCTGTCATACTCCATCACTCAGGATGGTTTTCCTGTCATACTCCATCACCCAGGATGGTTTTCCTGTCATACTCCATCACCCAGGATGGTTTTCCTGTCGTACTCCATCACCCAGGATGGTTTTCCTGTCATACTCCATCACCCAGGATGGTTTTCCTGTCATACTCCATCACTCAGGTGGTTTCCTGTCATACTCCATCACCCAGGATGGTTTTCCTGTCGTACTCCATCACCCAGGATGGTTTTCCTGTCATACCCATCACTCAGGATGGTTTTCCTGTCATACTCCATCACCCAGGATGGTTTTCCTGTCATACTCCATCACCCAGGATGGTTTTCCTGTCATACTCCATCACTCAGGATGGTTTTCCTGTCATACTCCATCACCCAGGATGGTTTTCCTGTCGTACTCCATCACAGGATGGTTTTCCTGTCATACTCCATCACCCAGGATGGTTTTCCTGTCATACTCCATCACCCAGGATGGTTTTCCTGTCATACTCCATCACTCAGGATGGTTTTTCCTGTCGTACTCCATCACCCAGGATGGTTTTCCTGTCATACTCCATCACCCAGGATGGTTTCCTGTCATACTCCATCACCCAGGATGGTTTTCCTGTCGTACTCCATCACCCAGGATGGTTTTCCTGTCATACTCCATCACCCAGGATGGTTTTCCTGTCTACTCCATCACCCAGGATGGTTTTCCTGTCGTACTCCATCACCCAGGATGGTTTTCCTGTCATACTCCATCACCCAGGATGGTTTTCCTGTCATACTCCATCACTCAGGATGGTTTTCCTGTCGTACTCCATCACTCAGGATGGTTTTCCTGTCGTACTCCATCACCAGGATGGTTTTTCCTGTCATACTCCATCACTCAGGATGGTTTTCCTGTCATACTCCATCACCCAGGATGGTTTTCCTGTCGTACTCCATCACCCAGGATGGTTTTCCTGTCATACTCCATCACCCAGGATGGTTTTCCTGTCATACTCCATCACCCAGGATGGTTTTCCTGTCGTACTCCATCACCCAGGATGGTTTTCCTGTCGTACTCCATCACCCAGGATGGTTTTCCGTCATACTCCATCACTCAGGATGGTTTTCCTGTCACTCCATCACCCAGGATGTTTTTCCTGTCGTACTCCATCACCCAGGATGGTTTTCCTGTCATACTCCATCACCAGGATGGTTTTCCTGTCATACTCCATCACCCAGGATGGTTTTCCTGTCATACTCTATCACTCAGGATGGTTTTCCTGTCGTACTCCATCACCCAGGATGGTTTTCCTGTCATACTCCATCACCCAGGATGGTTTTCCTGTCATACTCCATCACCCAGGATGGTTTTCCTGTCGTACTCCATCACCCAGGATGGTTTTCCTGTCATACTCCATCACCCAGGATGGTTTTCCTGTCGTACTCCATCACCCAGGATGGTTTTCCTGTCGTACCCATCACCCAGGATGGTTTTCCTGTCGTACTCCATCACCCAGGATGGTTTTCCTGTCATACTCCATCACCCAGGAGGGTTTTTCCTGTCATACTCCATCACTCAGGATGGTTTTCCTGTCTACTCCATCACCCAGGATGGTTTTCCTGTCATACTCCATCACCCAGGATGGTTTTCCTGTCGTACTCCATCACCCAGGATGGTTTTCCTGTCATACTCCATCACCCAGGATGGTTTTCCTGTCGTACTCCATCACCCAGGATGGTTTTCCTGTCGTACTCCATCACCCAGGATGGTTTTCCTGTCATACTCCATCACCCAGGATGGTTTTCCTGTCATACTTATCACTCAGGATGGTTTTCCTGTCGTACTCCATCACCCAGGATGGTTTTACTGTCATACTCCATCACCCAGGATGGTTTTCCTGTCGTACCCATCACCCAGGATGGTTTTCCTGTCATACTCCATCACCCAGGAGGGTTTTTCCCTTTGTCGTACCCATCACTCAGGATGGTTTTCCTGTCGTACTCCATCACCCAGGATGGTTTTCCTGTCATACTCCATCACTCAGGATGGTTTTCCTGTCATACCCATCACCCAGGATGGTTTTCCTGTCATACTCCATCACTCATTATGGTGAATATCAAAATGGTATATAATACCGACAGGTTGGTAAGTAAGACACATAGGCAAAGTTAGGCATCTTTAATCCGAAACGTTTCGCCAACACAGTAGGCTTCTTCAGTCGAGTACAGAAACTAGGCAGGAGCAGTAGAGATGTAAGACGATGTATCAGTAGAAGATTTGAGGCTGTCAGTCCCTCAGCCTGGAGAAGAGTTCTGTTCCATACTCTGAAACAATGTGGAGATCAAGCAACAGTGTCGCTTGATCTCCACAACACAACAGTCACCACTACAGAACAGTCACCACTACAGAACAGTCACCACTACAGAACAGTCACCACTACAGAACAGTCACCACTACAGAACAGTCACCACTACAGAACAGTCACCACGAAAATCACTCCCTACGAAAGCAAAAGACTCGGCAGGCGATGTAACATCCCCCCAATGAAGAGCAGGGGTGCCACTAGCACGTTGAGGGACAACACAATAAGTGTCAGGGGCCCAAGATTGTTCAACTGCCTCCCAGCATACATCAGGGGTATTACCAACAAACCCCTGGCTGTCTTCAAGGGCACTGGACAGGCACCTAAAGTCGGTACCTGACCAGCCAGGCTGTGGTTTGCAGTGGACTGCGTGCGGCCAGCAGTAACGGCCTGGTTGATCAGGCTCTGGTCCAACATGAGGCCTGGTCACAGACCGGCCGCGGGGTTGACCCCTGGAATTCTCTCCAGGTAAACTACAGAACAGTCTCCACTACAGAAGTCACCACAACAGAACAGTCACCACAACAGTCATCACTACAGAAGTCACAACTACAGAACAGTCACCACTACAGAATAGTCACCACAACAGAACAGTCACCACAACAGAACAGTCACCACAACAGAACAGTCACCACAACAGAACAGTCACCACTACAGAAGTCACCACTACAGAACAGTCACCACAACACAACAGTCATCACTACAGAACAGTCACCACTACAGAATAGTCACCACAACAGAACAGTCACCACAACAGAACAGTCACCACAACACAACAGTCACCACTACACAACAGTCACAGCAGGCACTGGACAGGCACCTAAAGTCGGTTCCTGACCAGCCAGGCTGTGGTTCGTACGTTGGACTGCGTGCGGCCAGCAGTAACAGCCTGGTTGATCAGGCTCTGATCCAACATGAGGCCTAGTCACAGACCAGGCTGCAGGGGCGTTGACCCCTGGAACTCTCTCCAGGTAAACTATACAACAGTCACCACAACACAACAGTCACCACTACACAAGTCACCACTACAGAACAGTCACCACTACTGAAGTCACCACAACACAACAGTCACCACAACACAGTCACCACTACACAACAGACACCACTACACAACAGTCACCACTACACAACAGTCACAACATTGCAACTCTTTTTTTGTAACTTATTTCAATTTAGCCACCCAGCTCTGATCCTGTGGGGGTGTGCAGCGCTCTGGCCTGACCCTGGCGGCACTTGACAGCACTTTGGTTTTCACCAACATGGCGGCAGCCGGGAGGAGACGGTTGAACACAGTTTGTGGGGATCTGGTTACGGGCGTTATACACCCTGCCCGGCCGGAACTGTATTACCCACGATCCTGCGAGATGTATATGGACTTAAAAAGCAGATTTGTATGGAGTGGCTTGAACGGGAAAATAGAGTGCTTGGGAAACTTCAAACGGCAGAGGTTGTACGAACGGCTGGTGGATATCATCAAGATAGGTGTATACTGTGCGCACAGGACTACACATTCCGCTTGAAGGACGTCTCGAGGACATACACTTGGGTTAGATTGAGGAATGTTCCGTTTGGAGGTGGATGCTGTGGACATCAGTGCAGTTTTCAGGGCGTATGGCGTCATACATGCAGCTACCCCTGGGAAGTGGAGTGAGGGCCCGCTGATGGGGCTCTGAGGGGTCATTTGCCTTGAAGATGACCTTGCGACATCCCATTCTGTCGTACGTTGTACTGCCAGATTTTAGGACGCAGGTATACATCACCTACATGGGGCAACGCAGGACCTGTCGTCTATGCGGGATATGAACATGTAGCAGCCGACTGCTTGAAGAGGTCGTGCCCACGAATGGATGGGGCACATCGTGGAGCGAATGTACCAGTGCAGAGGAATGTGCAGAGGGTAGAGGAACAACGGAGAAACAACTGAAGTTGTGGAGGAGATAGTAGAAGGTTCAGAGGTGGTGTGTCAGACGATATCACAGGAAAAGGAGCTATCAGTGGTTGAAGGTGGCAACCAGGAGAGCCCTGTGGAGGAAGTGCCTTTGGAACAGGTATTAAGGGACATCCTGGATGATCCTCTACCGGTGTTGTGTCGAAGAGACTGATGGTTTGGCAGACACTGTGGATATGGTGGAGGGCATGGTGAATGCCAGTTTCAATGACCAACAGTTGGTGTTGGAGACAGTGCAGGCGGAGGTTCATCATATTGATAGTGCAAGTGGTGTGGAAGTGGTGCAGGGGACCCGCAAAGGTCGGGTACATTGTCTGATTGTGATGACGTGTGACCCCAGCCCAGAGGATTTGCAAGAAACCTCTGGTGGAAGATGCTAAGAAAGACTTGGGATTGGTGCAAGATTGGGGAATTAATAAGGGTGGAAGCAGGTGGGTAAATTGCAGAGTAAAGGAAAATCTGGGTCGCAACTTCCACCGAGGCCGAAGAGCAAACCTTTGTCTTTAATTTCAAGTGTTTAACGTTAAATGTAAATGGGTTGCGACAAGATATTAAAAGAACATGGGTAGAGTGTACGTTGCGACGGTATGGTGTGACTGTGGTTTTTATACAGGAGCATAATTATAGGTGTGGTAGAGATTTGGTATTGGATGGATTTAGGGGATATGCTAGTTCGTCAAGCAGATTAAAGGGTGGGTGGCGGTAGCGGTGGCGGTGTCAAGCCCATTCAAGCCTTTGCGATGGGAGGAGAGTGGGGGCAGACTGGTGAGGGTGGAGGGAGAGGGGGTGAAGGTATGCTTTTGGGAGTGTATATGCCAACAGAGTCATCCAGACAGGTGAAGGTGGATTTTGTGAGGGAGCATATGATTTACATGTAGGGATTTGCCTAGTGTAACCATAGTCGGGGGAGATTTTAATTGTGTCATCAGGGAAAGGGATGTAGAGCCACAGGGGGGTGCGTTTGCAGGCTCTGAGGGACTTACTTAGGTGTGTAGGTTTGAAGGATGTAATTGGGGTAGGAGGGGTGGGAGAGCATACATTTGTTAGAAGAGGGTATGGGGCTAGGCTAGATAGAATTAATGTAACGGGGATTGTGGTGGTGGGTGGGTTCAATATTTAGATGTGGGATTTACAGATCATCGGGGAGTGTTGGTGGAGGTGGAATGGTCGGGTATGGTGCGTGGGGTAAGGGTATTGGAAATTAAATGTTCAGCTTTTGAGTGGTGAGGTTAGACGTGTGGAATTTAGTGATTGGTGGGGAAGGTTGTGGGGGGGGGGAAACTCTGGTGGATTGGTGGGTGGAGGTGGGTAAGAGGGGCATTAAAGCATACTATCAGAGATTGGGAAAAGAAGAGGTAGGATGGTGTTATGGTATGCAAAACTACTTGGAGGGATTATTGGCGGACTGTTACTTAAGAGGAGGACACAGACTAACTGAGGAAATACGGACATTGAAGGACAGGTTGTGGTCGCTGCAGAATGAGAATTTCGGGGCATGTAGGATGAAAGAATGCTTGGATGACGTGTTGTGGGGGAATAAACCCTCCAAATATGTATTGGGTAAGTGCAGGAAGCGTAAAGAAAGGATGACAGTGGAGTTCTTGGAGGTGGATGAAGGATTGGAGAATTATGAGGAAGGAATGGATTTGTACCACAGAGGGTATGAACGTGTATGTGGATAAGTGGTTTGCCAAGCATATGTGTTGAAAGGGGGTGAATGGGGTGGACAAGGATTTAATATTTTTTTTTTATATTTTATTAATCAAAACAGTGACAATACAAATTGAAACATAACGATACAACACCAAATACTTCATAATTCAAAACAATATAATTATCTTAAGACTACTGTATTAAAATAACCTAAGGTTGTCATCAAACTAAACAAAAAAGAAACCACCTAAATATGTAAGTGCCATGATGCGGACACTTACCCTACAGAAATATGAATACATTGGACAATATGTACATAAACACTGAACACAGCTGCCTGCATAATAAATCAAAACAAATACAATACTTGTGGCATATGTACAATCACCTAACAATTATAACATCATTCATGTTTTTTATTTTATAATACTATGGCATCAAACCATGTTAATAACCCATTAAGGACATCAAAATGCTAACGCTACTAATCACAATTAAGACAAACAATATACGGTTCACAGCTTTCACCATCAACCTAAATAGAAAACTAAACGTAACAATGTAGGATCCGTGAAGCTTTACCCTACACCGTATATAAACAACAAATTAAACATGTTATGGCACACCTGTAACTTGACGTCCAATGGACTGAGACACGCACATTCACGCCAATTCACGCTGAGACCAAAATAGCACAAAACACGCTCTTGAGTACAAAAACACCCAACCTTACCCTAAACACCTTTCTTCCCTAATACTCCAACCTATAACCATTAAGCCAGTAATTACGTGCGACCAACAAAGGTACAACATAATAATCGTCCTAAGTCGCATAAGTCCAAGACCTGTTTAGACATGTGATTGCAAAAACTTGCATCATCACCACACAATACAATATATGTCCACCTGTCCTCCTACCACTGTCTGCTGGACGACACGTGTTGACGCCCTATCAGGTGACACCGGAGAGAAAGTACATAACCCTAGCTATGTCACCCGCCGTCACCCCCCCTGTCCCGACACTCCTGACCATACCCCCTTTTCCGACCAGCCCTTTAATGAGGTACCTCCCCCTCCCCCTCACTCCCCAACAGAATACCTATAGTCAAGTCCCTATAACCCTGAGAGAAAGCTTTACACCATGTCCCCGCATATATAACCTGATTTCTACACTTAGACCTATATATACCTGCTGCCAACGCTCGGATACGCTGTGCTCCGGAGCCTCCCGCAACCCACACAATATGTATATACTCAACCACCAAGTAAACTACCGCCCTACCCACGTCCTCAGAAAAAGCCCCCACGTCCAAACACAAAGCCCTCAGGGTCATCAAGCCCCGCTCCCACCCTCCGTAAAACCCCACTAAACCACTCCCTGACCCCCACCAACTTATCACAGAAATACAGAGAATGATACGCCGTGTCCAGGACCCCACATGATCCACACAACCCATCCCTAATAATGCCCATTCTAAATAACTGTGCGCGCGTCGCTAAAATACCCAATAAAACCTATAACCTGTTTCACGCACTCTTGGTGGTATTCGCAACTTCTTCATCCAACGCCACGTTAACTTCCAATTATACATAGGATAAATACCTGCACCCTGCACCACACCTCCCCTTCCCCCCACTCTATCCAACACACCTACTTTAACCCTCCCAGGCTCCCTAACTACAAGGAGGAACCTCAACATAGCCTCACATCTCAACAGATCCCTACCCCGCCACCACCTACGTCCTCCTGCATGACCCCATTTACCCTCCTGCCCCCTGGACCCCCACCTACCACATATTCTTGCTTAACAAAAATACTTTGAAGCCTGTTACGTAGCGTTATCAACCCCAACCCCCCCAACCCCAACCCAGTAGTCACCACCTCCCTACCTAACCAATGCCTCCCATGACTCCAAATATAACGAAAACCCTCCCAAGCAACCTCTACATCACACTCCCGGAGAGGATAAACAGCAGCAACAAACCATATTTTGCTATATACTAAAACATTTACCACCACCGCCCTTTGTAACAGTGTTACTTCTGTAGACCTAATGCCTCCCAACCTATCTATAGCTCTGTCCACCACCGCCACCGAATTCAATTCTCTTGCCAATTCCCTATCATGACTGAAAATCACCCGCAAATTTTAATCCTATCGACGCACTTCCAACCGCTCCTACTGTCCAACGTCCCTCCCACCCATGCACCTACTTCCAACAAACTTGACTTACCTCTATTCACCCTCATACCCGTCGCTTCCCAAAAATACCCACAATCCTATTCACATGTAATAAGCCCTCACTACTACCCACCAGGACGGTTGTATCATCGACATAACCCACTATGCCCGACTCACAACCCCTACCCCCCTCCCCATCCCAAACCCCTTCCCTAACCAGTCTATAGAAAGGATCCTGCATACACCCAAACAGGATTTGCGACAGAGGACAACCCTGCCGCAAACCCCTTTCATAACTCACCTGAACCCCAGCTTCCCATTTACCGGGACCCTTGCCAAAGCCCGGTCATATAAAGTCCTAACCCACCCCACGATTTCTTCCCCAAACCCCAACCCTAACAAAACCCCATACAAAAATTCCCTATCTACACTATCATAAGCAGCTCCCAATCTAAACCTAGCACCCCTCCTCCCCTCTTGTTATCCACAAACTCCTAATCCTTCTATGCCCAGTCCTTATGCTTCGCCCCGGCACACCATGTTGCCCATCATCTAAAACCTTCTCCAACACCCTCTTTATTCGATTCACCAGAATTTTCGCAAAGATCTTATAATCCGAGCATAACAACGTTATAGCTCTATACCCCCTTCATCCTATCACCGTCCTTCCCCTTCGGTACCATCACTACCACCCCTGTCCTTTGCTCTTCCTCCAAATATCCCCTATCCTTCATTTGATTAAAGATCTGCACTAAACATCCTTTAACACCTCTCAATGTAACACGTAAAAATCTCCCGGTAAACCATCCACCCCAGGTGCCTTTCCCAACCTTAATCCCTGCACTGCCTGCCATACTCCGCCTCTTTTATACATCCTCCTAACCCCTTCCTATCCTCCTCCCCCAGACGTTCCTGTATCCCTCCAAAATGATCCTTCGACTTGCCTCACTCCCAACCACTCTCCTAAACTTTGCTGAAACCAGCATCCGCATACCCACACATGCCATCAGTTGTTCTTAACACCTGCCCTTTCTGATACCCCCCCATGTCTTCTTCAACCTTCAACGACGAGATAATCATACCCTTCCTCCTTTTCCTAAACCTCTTCAAAACAGTGCCCGAGGGCTTATCTCCCCATAAAACCTCATCCAATTGACACCTGACCCGGACCGCAAATCTCTCATTTTGTATGTCCCTTAACCTCCCACGTAGCATACTAATTTCTGCCTGATGCCCCCTCCTCCCCCTCCCCTACATAACAAGACCTTAGCTGACTTTCTAAATAATGTTGCAGACCATACCTATAACCTGCCTCCTCCACTCCGGCCCTCCTATAATAATCCCTCACCGCCTCCTTCGCCTGTGAAGACCACCACCTCACCTCATCCCTCATCCTCTGCCCCTTCCCCACACCCTCCCCCACCAGTCCGCAAAAGCATCCCTATCCCCATCCCTCTGTAACAAACGAACATTCAATTTCCAATGACCCGGATATATCTTGACAGCCCCAACCCAGCTCAACACCGCCACTACACCACGGTGATCAGAGAACTAACATCTAGAAGACGCACTTCTCCTACACTTATACCTGACGCTACATAAACCCTATCTAGTCGTGCCGCATATCCTCTCCTAAAAAGTATGCTCCACCAAAGCATCCCTTCCAACAACCACATCCTTGACTCCCACCGCCCCCAACACATCCCTCAAAACTGCAAAGTTCACAACCGAGCCCGAGGCTCTACGTCACGCTTCCGAATAATACAGTTCCAATCACCCTATTATTACCACCTCAGGTAAGCCCCTTAAAGCATAAACTAAAAAATCGCGCACAAAGCTTCCTTCACCTCCGTACATTGGTAGCAGGCATATAAACCCCAATAAAACTAACAGGTATGTCTCCCCATACCCCATCAACCCTCACAATCCTCCCATCCCCTACCTCCTCCCAAGACCTCATACTAAAAGGGCTGGTCTCCAATTCCCACCAACACCCCACCCTTGAGATTCACTGTACTCCCGTGTATAAATTATAACCCTTTGCAACAATTCCCTACCACACTTAAAATTGTGTTCCTGTAAGAAGCATACGTCAATCCCTTCTCTCCAAAGTTGTCCACCCATAACCTTAACCTCTGCCCCAAGGCCATTAACGTTCATACAGAGACACTTGAAGGTTTCTTGAGGCTTCCCATGATGCTTCACCAATCTAGACCCACCTAGCTTCATCCCTAGTCCTCCCCCACCATTACCCCCCTCCCCCCCGCCCGTGACTTTACCCTTAACCCCGCCTTTCCCGCCTTAGCCACATCCACCCATAATTTCTTGCCGGTTCTCTGAGCTGGCTCAACACGTCATCCCCCACTGATCCTCTGGATCTCTTGCGGGATCCTCCGCTACCTCCATAACCTCACCTGCCTCCTCACCACACATCCGACACGCCCCTATGTACCTCAGCCTCAACCACACACACCTGCACCTGATCATCCATACCATCACCTGCCTCCATACTTACACGCCCATTCAGCACTTCACCTGGCGTTGCCACCATCTCCGGTAAGGTACCCAGCACATAGTCGTCTACCACCGGCCCGGGCTATCTAGCATCTTCTGTAAATCATCCAAAAGAAAGGGCCAGATAAGTCAACAATACGTCATCCTCCTCTGCACCCACGATCCAGGGAGCCACGATCCTCATCCGGCTGCGTCACCGGTGGCAGTGATACAACCACCTCCGCCTCTTCCTCCACGACGTCACCCACTTGCCAGTACTAATCAGCTCACCCATCGCTGCTGGCTCCTGTTGATGTACAGCCTCATCCTGCAATGCGTCTCCCCTTGTCCCTGCTTTGCACCATGTTGTCGCTGGTTGGTATCCCCATCGATCACACGCCAGTGCCATATGCCCGTTGCCCACATAGCCTACACGTTCGCACCTGCCCCACGTACGTAACATAGACTTGAGTACGGAATTCTGGCATGAGAACATACAAGGTATTGGTCTCCTCAATGTCATCTTGAGACTGGACCGACCCTTCCGGCATACCAGCATAGGCCCCTGGGTCCACCTCCGATGTTAGCGGCATGTATCACTCCATATGCCTGGAAGACCCTTCACATCAACAGCATCGGCTAAATGGCAAATTCGTACTCTGATCCAAACATACGTAGCCGACACGCCCTTAACCTCACCTCCAAGCCTTCACAACAACCATTCGCTTGTCCTGGTAAGCGTCAACCACTGTTCATATGCTCCACTTGTCACAAATTTCACAAATACCCTAGAGGCTCCATTTAGTGCTACCCATATAAATCTTCCGTGGGTATTCCATAAGCGTCCCAATTATGGCAGGCAATGACTTCTGCATTGGACGGGTAGATAGCTCCCACCAGCACTTCAATACACACAGTGTTTATCCGCCTCCGCACGTCGCGCCATATTGAAACTCCTTTTAATATTAGGGAATCGTGGAGAGGTTGGGACGAAGTGAGCGGAAGGAGTTGGAGGGGATGATTAGTGAACAGGAGGTGTGGGAGGGTGGATGGGTTAAGTAGAGGAAAGGCCCCTGGAATAGATGGTATAGCAACGAGTTTTATAAAGAAAATTGGAATGTCATGAGGGACTGTTTGATTGGTGTGAAGAATGGGATGAAAGAGGCCTAGGTGATGGGAAGGGATATGGGATTGGGAGTGGTGGTTCTAGTACGGAAGGGGAAGGTAGGAGATACTTTGTGGAATTACAGACCTTTGGTTCTAATGAATTCTGATTATAAAATATTTGCAAAGATTCTAGGTAACAGATTAAAAAGGGTGTTGGGGAGGGTGATTGAGGTAGGATAGGGGGGGAATTCCAGGTAGGGGAGTGGTGACGGGACATGAGTACATTAAGGATTTCATTGAAAGTGTGGAAGGGGCAGGGGTACTAGCATTAGATTGGCAGGGGCGATGATAGTGTAGGCATGAGAGCGTATATGGAATCATGGAGCGGCGGGGGTTCAGTGCGGAAGTGATGGTTGATCAGAGCTTATATGAAGGGGCATGATGAGGAACAAGTCAATGGTAGATTGGGTGGGGTGGTAGATGGAACGGGGTTTGCGGCAGGGATGTCCTCTGTCACATATTCTGTTCGCATGTGTTCAGGATCCGTTTTACAGATTGGTGGGGAAGGGGTGGTGGTGGTGAGGGGATCATGAACATTGTTGGGTATGTGATGACACTACGGTGCTGGTATGGCAGGAGAAGGGGCTGGTGCATGTGGAGAACAGTATAGGCACATTTTGTAAGGCAACTGGAATGAATGGAACGGGGCAAAATCACTGCTGTTGGAGGTGGGTAATTGGGTGGGAAGGAGGTTGGGTAGGAGACATGGATGGAATGTGATGGACAAGGTGAAAATATGTGGAATAGTGTTCACGGGAATTTGGGACGGACAAGAGAGGTGAATTTGGGGAACGTGGTGCAACAGGCAATGGAGCTTATAAATGGTTGGTTTGGGGTAAGTTCACATTGAGGCAGAGGGTAATAGTGGTAAATACGATGATTTACATAGGATTTGGTTTGTAGCTAATATTTATCCTTTATTGAGGTGGGACATGGAAGGGCTGGAGCATAAGGTATTCAAGTTCATCTGGGCTAATGGTAGACATTGGCTACGAAAGGATATAGTTAGGAAGGGTATATATTATTGGGGGTTGGGTCTGATTTGGCTGGAGAAGGGTTGATGTGCATGTATGTGAACGTTGTGTGATAAGGAGGGGGATGGGGGAGAGGCAGGGAGGGTGTGTTGAGAGAGTTGGGTGAATGGTGGGAGGAGGACTTAGTACAGTGCAGGGATTGCTGCGCAATATGATGGTCATAAAGGAACCGCAAAATTTAAAAGTTGCTGTGTTATGAGGTTAGGAGGTGGGGTGGGGGTGATAAAGGAGAGGCGATATATCCAGTTTATGACTGGAAAGGAATTTGGGGTTTTGGGAATTGCGTTTATCGGAAGGGGTCATGAGCTGATGTATAGGTTTCTACATGGGGCTGTTGCAGCAAGGAAAATTTTATTTCGAATGGGGTGTGTGAAAGATGGGGGTTGCAAGAGGTGTGGCATGCCGGAGACAGTATTGCATGCCATATACTTTTGTGAGGCATTGGAAGGGGTAAGGTGGTGGATGGGATGGGTTTTGAGGAAATTGGGGGAGGGGAGTACCTTTGTTAAGGGCAATTTTCTTGGATTTGGGACGTGGTGTAATAGGGACAAAATGGGTTTAATGTACTGCATGGTGGATTTTGTTTGTGTGTCGTGGAAATTGAGAGAGGTGGGCATTCGGGAAAGAATAAAGGCAGTGGCATATCATATATATCGAACCAAGTGTCGGAACCGTTTGTTATATGGGAAGTGTGGGTTCTGCATTTTCGGAGGATTACAGATCATTAAGTGTCAAGGGGCTATTGCGAGGATTGGAGGGGTTTGAGTGGGCTTGACCTGTGGGGTTGGGGTCTAGGGATAGGGAAAGTTGCTTGTTTATAGAAGATAGGGATGTATGATTGGAGAACTAGGGGGTGGTGGGGAGGGGAGGGTGGGGGATTATTCACTTTGGGTGACGGTAGACTTTCTTTGCTGTGACACGTGATGTTAGGGTTTTGTGTAGTGGATGAGTTGTATGCATGAGTGGAACGGATGTTGGTCAAGTTGGAAAGGGGGAAGTCAGGGGTTGTACATGGGTTTGGCTGGTCCTCTGAAGCCAGGGGGTGAGGGGGAGTGTGTTTGGGTTGTAACTGGTGTGTACTGCACTTTCAAGGCAGGTGAAATTGCTGACCTTGAAAATGTACAGAGAACCTTCACGGCACGCATAACTGTAATAAACCACCTCAATTACTGGGATAGTTGCCTCCTGCTTCGGTCGAGGTGGACGTGCTGTACACTGGTCTGCCGCCTGGTGACACTCTTTCGCAATTGGCTAACTGCTTAAACTACTGTCATGGAGACTGTTGGCCGCCGTTGTTCTAACACAGTGTGTATTGACATGGTCACCGGCGTCATACATCCAGCCACGGCTGCTACGGTGCTCCTACGATTCTGCATGATGTGTATGGCTTAGATATTATGGATTTATACGCGTAGCGCTAAACGGGATCAACTGAGTTTTCGTCAAACTACTAACTGCTGCAGTTTATGAACGCTTGTTGATCAGCACCAGGAAAGGTGTATACAGTCAACTCGACGATGCAAGTTCGGTTGAAAGACGTATCAAGGACATATACTTTTATCAAGGTCAAGAATGTACCTTTTGAAGCCGATGCACGGATATTAGTGGTCTTTTCAGCGAGTATGGAGTGATCCACACGGTGAACGCAGGGAAGTGGGTGAGGGTCCCATGTTGGGCCTCTATGAAGGGACTTATTCCCTGAAAATGACGTTACGTACGATACCATCATATGTGGTGATGTCTGACTTCAGGAATCAACTATACGTGACATACATGGGGCAACAGAGGACTTGCCGCCTATGTGGCGCCTATAACCACGTTGCTGCAGACTGCATGAGGAGAGTGATACCTAGACAGGACGTGGCCCGCAGGAGCCGGCTGGTCAGGGGGCCAGGGAGGACCTGTGAAAGTACCTCAGGAGGTGCAAGGGAAGCGTTTGTGGAGTGAAATAGTTGATGGGGCAGGGGGGGCTTTCTGCACTTTGCCCCAGGAGCCTGAGGCTCCAAGTGAGAGTGTTGTGGATAACACAGGTGTTGTGTCTTTGAGGATTTACCTCT
>WNWK01036007.1:0-19423 GCA_009830355.1 Cherax destructor | reverse complement strand
CCTTGGCTTCATATCAAGAAGCATAAATAATAGGAGTCCTCAGGTTGTTCTTCAACTCTATATATCCTTGGTTAGGCCTCATCTAGATTATGCTGCGCAGTTTTGGTCACCGTATTACAGAATGGATATAAATGCTCTGGAAAACGTACAAGGAGGATGACTAAGTTGATTCCATGTATCAGAAATCTTCCCTATGAGGATAGACTGAGGGCCCTGAATCTGCACTCTCTAGAAAGACGTAGAATTAGGGGGATATGATTGAGGTGTATAAATGGAAAACAGGAATAAATAAAGGTGATGTAAATAGCGTGCTAAAATATCTAGTATTGACAGGACTCGCAGCAATGGCTTTAAGTTGGATAAATTCACATTCAGGAAGGATATAGGAAAGCATTGGTTTGGTAATAGAGTTGTCGATGAGTGGAACAAACTCCCGAGTACAGTTATAGAGGCTAAAACGTTGTGTAGTTTTAAAAATAGGCTAGATAAATATATGAGTGGGTGCGGGTGGGTGTGAGTTGGACCTGACTAGTTTGTGCTACTAGGTCAGATGCCGTGCTCCTTCCTTAAGTGGATGTAACCTGACCTGGCTGGGTCGGGGCATTGGCTTAAGCCGGTGGGAGACTTGGACTTGCCTCGCATGGGCCAGTAGGCCTGCTGCAGTGTTCCTTCTTTCTTATGTTCTTATGTTCTTAATAGCTACAAAAACAATAATAGCACCAGTGGCAGCAGCAGCAACAACAACAACAGTAACAGCTACAGTAGCAGCAACAACAGCAATAACAACAGTAAAAGCAACAGCAGCACCAAGGGTAACAGCAACAACAGCAGGAACAAAACAATAACAGCAACATTAGCAGCAGCAACAACAATACCATCAACAGTCGCAACAAAAACAACAATAGCAGAAGAAGCAATAACAACAACAATAACATCATTAACTATAATACTAGCAGTAACAACAGTAGTAGCAACGGTAGCAGTAACAAAAACAATAACAGGAACAGTAGCAGCAGCAACAGCAGGCATAACAGAAGCAGAACAACAACAATATCAGTAATAATAGCAACAACAAGAATAACAGGAACAACAACAACTGCAGCTACAATAACAACAACAATAGCAACAGCAACAGGAACAACAAAAGCAGTAGCAACAATAGTACCACCAGCAACAACAGTAGCAACAACAATAATGACAGAAAAAACAACAACAATAGCAGCAACAATGGCAACATCATCAATAACAGCAACAGCAGTACCAGCAGCAACAACAACAACAACAATAGCAGCAACAGTATCAGCAGCAACAACACTAGCGCCAACAACAGTAGTAGCAACAACAACAATAGTAGCAACAACAACAATAGTAGCAACAACAACAATAGTAGCACCAACAACAATAGTAGCACCAACAACAATATTAGCAACAACAACAGTAGCAGCAACAGCAACAATAGCAGCAACAACAACAACAGAAGCAACAACAACAATAGTAGCAACAACAACAATAGTAGCAACATCAACAATAGCAGCAACAACAACAATAGCAGCAACAACAGTAAAAACAACAACAATAGTAGCAACACCAACAATAACAGCAGGAACAACAACAGTAGCAGCATCATCAACATTAGCAGCAAAAACAACAACAGAAGCAACAACAACAATAGTAGCACCAACAACAATAGTAGCAACAACAATAGTAGCAACAACAATAATAGTAGCAACATCAACAATAGCAGCAATAACAACAATTGCAGCAACAACAACAGTAGCAACAACAACAATAGTAGCAACAACAACAATAGTAGCAGCAACAGCAATAGTAGCAACAACAACAGTAGCAACAACAACAATAGTAGCAACAACAATAGTAGCAACATCAAGAATAGCAGCAACAACAACAATAGTAGCAACAACATCAATAGCAGCAACAACAACAATAGCACGAACAACAACAACAGTAGCACTAACAACAATAGCAGCAACAACAACGGCAGCACCAACAACAATAGTAGCAACAACAACAACAATAGTAGCAACAACAACAATAGTAGCAACAACAACAATAGTAGCAACATCAACAATAGCAGCAACAACAACAATAGTAGCAACAACAACAATAGTAGCAAAATCAACAATAGCAGCAAGAACAACAATAGCAGCAACAACAACAATAGTAGCAACAACAACAGTAGCAACAACAATAGTAGCAACAACAACAATAGTAGCAACAACAACAATAGTAGCAACAACAACAATAGCAACAACAACAATAGCACGAACAACAATAGCATCAACAACAACAACAGTAGCACCAACAACAATAGCAGCAACAACAACAGTAGCACCAGCAACAACAACAGTAGCACCAACAACAATAGTAGCAACATCAACAATAGCAGCAGCAACAACAACAATAGCAGCAACAATGGCAACATCATCAATAACAGCAACAACAGTACCAGCAGCAACAACAACAATAGCAGCAACAGTATCAGCAGCAACAACAGTAGCACCAACAACAATAGTAGCAACACCAACAATAGTAGCAACAACAACAACAGTAGCAGCAACAACAACAATAGCAGCAACAACAACAGTAGCACCAACAACAATAGTAGCAACATCAACAATAGAAGCAGCAACAACAACAATAGCAGCAACAATGGCAACATCATCAATAACAGCAACAGCAGTACCAGCAGCAACAACAACAACAATAGCAGCAACAGTATCAGCAGCAACAACAGTAGCACCAACATCAATAGTAGCAACAACAACAATAGCAGCAACAACACCAACAGTAGCACCAACAAAAATAGTAGCAACAACAACAATAGCAGCAACAGCAACAATAGCAGCAACAACAACAACAATATCAGCAACAACAACAACAAAAATAGTAGCAACAACAACAACAGTAGCAACACCAACAATAGCAGGAACAACAACAATAGCAGCAACAACAACAACTGTAGCAACAACAACAACAGTAGCAACACCAACAATTGCAGCAGCAACAACAACAACAGTAGCAACAACAAAAATAGCAGCAACAACAACAACAATAGCAGCAACAATAACAACAGTAGCAACACCAACAACAGTAGCAACTCCAACAACAGTAGCAACACCAACAATAGCAGCAACAACAACAACAGTAGCAACACCAACACTAGCAGCAGCAATAACAAAAGCATCAACAACAGTAACAGCAACAACAAAAGCACCAGCAGCAACAACAATAGCAGCAACAACAATAGCAGCAACAACAGCAGTATAAGCAACAACAACAGTAGCAACAACAACAACAATAGCAGAAACAACAGCAGTAGCAGCAATAACAACAATAACAGCAACAACAACAGTAGCAGCAGCAACAACAACAATAGCAGCAACAACAACAATAGCAGCAACAACAACAGTAGCAGCAACAACAACAATAGCAGCAACAACAACAGTAGCAGCAATAACAACAATAACAGCAACAACAGTAGCAGCAACAACAACAATAGCAGCAACAACAACAATAGCAGCAACAACAACAGTAGCAGCAACAACAACAGTAGCAGCAACAACAACACTAGCAGCAACAACAACAGTAGCAGCAACAACAACAATGGCAGAAACAACAGCAGTAGCAGCAATAACAACAATAACAGCAACAACAACAGTAGCAGCAACAACAATAGTAGCAACAACAACAGTAGCAGCAACAACAACAGTAGCAGCAACAACAACAATAGCAGCAACAACAACAGTAGCGGCAACAACAACAATAGCAGCAACAACAGCAGTAGCAGCAACAACAACAGTAGCAGCAACAACAACAGTAGCAGCAACAACAACATTAGCAGCAACAACAACAGTAGCAGCAACAACAACAATAGCAGCAACAACAACAGTAGCGGCAACAACAACAATAGCAGCAACAACAGCACTAGCAGCAACAACAACAGTAGCAGCAACAACAACAGTAGCAGCAACAACAACATTAGCAGCAACAACAACAGTAGCAGCAACAACAATAGCAGCAACAACAACAGTAGCAGCAACAACAACAGTAGCAGCAACAACAACAGTAGCAGCAACAACAACAGTAGCAGCAACAACAACAGTAGCAGCAACAACAACAGTAGCAGCAACAACAACATTAGCAGCAACAACAACAGTAGCAGCAACAACAATAGCAGCAACAACAACAGTAGCAGCAACAACAACAGTAGCAGCAACAACAACAGTAGCAGCAACAACAACATTAGCAGCAACAACAACAGTAGCAGCAACAACAATAGCAGCAACAACAGCAGTAGCGGGAACAACAATATTAGCAGCAACAACAGTAGCAGCAACAACAACAGTAGCAGCAACAACAACATTAGCAGGAACAACAACAGTAGCAGCAATAACAACAATAACAGCAACAACAACAGTAGCAGCAACAACAATAGCAGCAACAACAATAGTAGCGGGAACAAAAATAATAGCAGCAACAACAACAGTCGCAAGCAACAACAATAGCAGCAACAACAACAGTAGCGGGAACAACAATAATAGCAGCAACAACAACAGTAGCAGCAACAACAACATTAGCAGCAACAACAACAGTAGCAGCAATAACAACAGTATCAGCAGCAGCAGCAACAACAACAGTAACAACATCAACCTTAGCAACAACAACAATATCAAAGAAACTCAGGCAGTGTTGTTTGTTTCCTGTTGATTGTATGTATTAATATATCATAACGACCTTGAGTGACCTGTGAACGACTTAAGTAACCTCTGCACGACCTTGAGTGACCTGTGAACGACTTGAATGACCTGTGAACGACTTGAGTGATCTCTGAATACCTTGAGTGACCTCTGAACGACCTTGAATGGCCTCTGCACGACCTTGAGTGACCTGTGAACGACTTGAGTGACCTCTAAACGACCCTGAGTGACCTCTGATCGACCTTGAGTGACCTCTGAACGACGTTGAGTGATTTCTGAGCGACCTTGAGTGACCTCACACCATCCCAGGTCGTCTTGAATGACCTCAAGACGACCTGGGATGGTGTGAGGAGTACCCTGGTAAGTTAAGGTCCACCTTGAGGTAGTTTTAGGGTGGTGGGTGGGGACTTGTGGGTGACTCCTACTAGTTTTTACCCTGGCCTCCACACTGGGGAAATTCCCCCTATCTCTCTCTCTCTCTCTCTCTCTCTCTCTCTCTCTCTCTCTCTCTCTCTCTCTCTCTCTCTCTCTCTCTCTCTCTCTCTCTCTCTCTCTCTCTCTCTCTCTCTCTCGTAGGCTTGTGCTGTACTCATCTCCTTGTGCTAAAGTGTTAGTGGTTGCAGGGGTCGAGTCAGGGGTCCTGGTGCCGTCCCTCCACCTGGCTACCGGACTCTCCTGTCTCCTTGAACTCTGTGTGGATTCAGCGCCTTCCACTTCGTTGTTCCCTTTGTTCCTTTCACTTGACATTCTTGACCAAGAGTGGGTTCCACACCGGTGCTGCGTACTCCATGATAGACCTGACAAATACACGAATGAGTTTTTGTTGAGATTTCTGAAAACTAGTCTTAGATTTGCCAGACGCGCAGTAGTTGGCGAGAGTATTTTGTTTATGTGAGCCTCGGGTGATATGCCCGGTATTCTGCTCACCCCGTAACTTTGCCTCTGCTTTTATTCTCCCTCATTGTCTTCACATCATCTTTAAACAGGGATACATCAGACTCCCTCTCTGGGATGTCGTTCACATCAACCAGAGACAGCACAGGTTCCAGTACTGGTCTTTGTGGAACCCCACGTGTCACACCTGCCCATTATGACACCTCTTTCTGGACAGTCACTCTATCTTTCCTTCCTTTTAGGGATTCCTTAAACCATTTTAGTGCATTGTCTGTTACCGCTGCCTGTTTCTATCAATTATATGTCAGTCTCTTGTGCGATAATCTCAAAATCCTTTGTACAGTCCAATAATACACTGTCTACACACCTCCGTCTGTGTTGCTTTACTTCTGTTTCTTTGTCATGCAACTCAAACAGGTTTGTAAAACAGGCCTCACCATCCTTATAAACCATCTCGATTATTATTTACAACCCAACTGTTTTCCAGGTTGTGAATCAGTGTTGTTGTTCTGACCTCACTGCCTTACATACTGTGTATGTCACTAACACATACTTGTACTTATAGTCACCTGTTTGTCCTCTTTCTGGGACTGTGTTCTGTCTTCCACATATCTGCCACTAGCCATGGATCAACTGAATCATTCAACATTTTAGCTGGAAGTACACACAGTGTTTCTTCTCCCTCTTTCACCAAACGAACATAAAAATGAAGCACTACAGGAGGCCTACTGGTCTATGCTAGGAAGGTCTACGTCACCTACTGGCCTAAGCTAGTCAGGTTTAAGTTCTACTTAAGAAGGAAGGAGCACCGCATTAACCTACCAGCCCAAATCAGTGAAGTCCAACACACACCCACCCACACACATTCATGTATTAGTGTAACATATTTTTAAAAATTACACAACGTTTTAGCTTCAATAACAGTACTCGGGAGTTTGTTCACCTTATCCACAACTCTTACCAAACAAGTATTTTCTATATCTTTTCTAAATATAAATTGTTCACTGACCCTGGGTCAACACTGATCTCAGTGACCCTGGGTCAACACTGACCTCAGTGACCCTGGGTCAACACTGATCTCACTGACCCTGGGTCAACACTGACCTCAGTGACCCTGGGTCAACACTGATCTCAGTGACCCTGGGTCAACACTGACCTCAGTGACCCTGGGTCAACACTGACCTCAGTGACCCTGGGTCAACACTGACCTCAGTGACCCTGGGTCAACACTGATCTCAGTGACCCTGGGTCAACACTGACCTCAGTGACCCTGGGTCAACACTGACCTCAGTGACCCTGGGTCAACACTGACCTCAGTGACCCTGGGTCAACACTGACCATAGTGACCCTGGATCAACACTGACCTCAGTGACCCTGGGTCAACACTGACCTCAGTGACCCTGGGTCAACACTGACCTCAGTGACCCTGGGTCAACACTGGCCTCAGTGACCCTGGGTAACACTGGCCTCAGTGACCCTGGGTCAACACTGACCTCAGTGACAGTGGGTCAAAACTGACCTCAGTAACCCTGGTTCAAAACTGACCTCATTAACCCTGGGTCAACACAGACCTCAGTGACCCTGGGTAACACTGGCCTCAGTGACCCTGGGTAACACTGGCCTCAGTGACCCAGGGTAACACTGGCCTCAGTGACCCTGGGTCAACACTGACTTCAGTAACTCTGGGTCAACACTGACCTCATTAACCCTGGGTCAACACAGACCTCAGTAACCCTGGGTCAACACTGACTTCAGTAACCCTGGGTCAACACTGGCCTCAGTGACCCTGGGTCAAAACTGACCTCAGTAACCCTGGGTCAACACTGACTTCAGTAACCCTGGGTCAATACTGACCTCAGTAAGCCTGGGTCAAAACTGACCTCAGTAACCCTGGGTCAACACTGACCTCAGTAACCCTGGGTCAACACTGACCTCAGTAACCCTGGGTCAAAACTGACCTCAGTGACCCTGGGTCAACACTGACTTCAGTAACCCTGGGTCAACACTGGCCTCAGTGACCTTGGGTCAACACTGACCTCAGTAACCCTGGGTCAACACTGACCTCAGTAACCCTGGGTCAACACAGACCTCAGTAACCCTGGGTCAACACTGATCTCAGTAACCCTGGGTCAACACTGACCTCAGTAACCCTGGGTCAAAACTGACCTCAGTGACCCTGGGTCAACACTGACCTCAGTAACCCTGGGTCAACACTGACCTCAGTAACCCTGGGTCAACACTGACCTCAGTAACCCTGGGTAACACTGCCCTTTGTTGACCTGGGTCAATCACTCAGTACCCCCTGTTCAACACTGACTGTACCCTGGGTCACACTGATCTTCAGTACTCCGGGTCAACACTGTCCTCAGTACCCTGGTACACTGTCTTCCAGTACCCTGGGTCAACATGTCCTGCGACTGTACACTGTCTTCAGTCACCAGTGTCCTCAGTTTCCTGACTTAGTTACCCTGGGTCAACAGTGTCCTCCAGTGTACCCTGGCGTCACTGCTGCCTGTAACTGTCTTCAGTCACCCTGGGCCCAGCTCCTGCACTCAGTTACCCTGTCTTCCAGCACTCAGGTCCCCCAGTTACCCTGCTGACTCTGGTTACACTGTCTTCCGTCCTCAGTGTCCCTCAGTCTCCTGTTGACTCCTGTGTTACACTGTCTTCAGTCACTCCAGTGCTCCTCCAGCTCCTGGTACTCTGTGTTACACTGTCTTCCAGTCACCCAGTGTCTCCTCCAGTTCTCCTGTGTACTCTGTGTTACACTGTCTTCCAGTCACTCCAGTGTCTCCCTCCAGTTCTCCTGTCTGACTCGTGCTTACACTGCTTCAGTCACTCCAGGTACTCCTCCAGTTCTCCTGCTGTACTCTGTGGTAACACTGTCTCAGTCACTCCTAGTGTCCCTCCAGTTCTCCTGCCTGACTCAGTTGTCAACATCTCAGTCACCTTAGTGTCTCCTCCAGTTCTTCCATGCTGACTCTGGTACACTGCTTCCAGTCACCTTCAGTGTCTCCTCAGTTCCTGGTCAACTCTGTATTAACTGTCTTCATCCTCAGTGTCTCCTCAGTCCCTGCTGTACTCTGTGTTACACTGTTTTCCCAGTACCCAGTGTCTCCTCCCAGTTCTTCACTGTACTCTGTGGTCACACTGCTTCAGTCACCCAGTCAGCCTCCCCCAGTTGTCCTGTGTACTCTGGTCACTGCTTCAGTCACCCTGGGTCACCTCTCAGTTCCCTGTCCTGCTAGTCTCTGGTTACACTGTCTTCAGTCACTCCAGTGTCACCTCCAGTTCTCCTGTCTGCTATCTGCTGGGTACACTGCTTCCAGTACCATGTCTCCTCCAGTTCTCCTGTGTCACTCTGTGTTTCACACTGCTCCAGTCACTTCAGTGTCCCTCCCAGTTCTCCTGGTCACTCTGTGTTACACGTCTAGTCACTTCCAGTGTCTCCTCCAGTTCACCTGCTTGTACTCTGGTTACACTGTCTTCCAGTCACTTCAGTGTCTCCTCCAGTTCCTCCTGCTGTACTCTGTGTTACACTGTCTTCAGTCACTCGTGTCTCCTCCAGTTCTCCTGTGTACTCTGTGTTACACTGTCTTCCAGTCACTTCCAGTGTCTCCTCCAGTTCTCCTGTGTACTCTGTGTTACACTGTCTCCAGTCTCTGTGTTACACTGTCTTCCAGTCACTTCCAGTGTCTCCTCCAGTTCTCCTGCTGTACTCTGTGTTACACTGTCTTCCAGTCACTTCAGTGTCTCCTCCAGTTCTCCTGCTGTACTCTGTGTTACACTGTCTTCCAGTCACTTCAGTGTCTCCTCCAGTTCTCCTGCTGTACTCTGTGTTACACTGTCTTCCAGTCACTCCAGTGTCTCCTCCAGTTCTCCTGTTGTACTCTGTGTTACACTGTCTTCCAGTCACTCCAGTGTCTCCTCCAGTTCTCCTGCTGTACTCTGTGTTACACTGTCTTCCAGTCACTCCAGTGTCTCCTCCAGTTCTCCTGTTGTACTCTGTGTTACACTGTCTTCCAGTCACTCCAGTGTCTCCTCCAGTTCTCCTGCTGTACTCTGTGTTACACTGTCTTCCAGTCACTTCAGTGTCTCCTCCAGTTCTCCTGCTGTACTCTGTGTTACACTGTCTTCCAGTCACTCCAGTGTCTCCTCCAGTTCTCCTGCTGTACTCTGTGTTACACTGTCTTCCAGTCACTTCAGTGTCTCCTCCAAAGTTCTCCTGCTGTTCAGAAATTCTCTGGAATTATTGTAGTCTTAACTTTTCATCTCTGGTTCCTCTTTCCTGTCTCTCTGCTCACCTTCTCCATCTTCGCTTCCCCAGTGTTTGAAACTCACTAATGCTTGGCTGCTGGCACCCACGGACAGGTGGCACCCAGGGACAGGTGGCACCCAGGGACAGCTGGCACCCAGGGACAGGTGGCACCCAGGGGCAGCAGTAACAACAATACTAGTAGTATCATCATAAGCAGCAGCAGTAGTACCAGCAGCAGCAGCAATAGTACCAACAGCATCAGTAGTACCAGCAGCAGCAGTAGTAGTACCAGCAGTAGTACCAGCAGCAGTAGTACCAGCAGCAGCAGTAGTAGTACCAGCAGCAGTAGTACCAGCAGCAGCAGTAGTAGTACCAGCAGCAGCAGTAGTAGTACCAGCAGCAGTATTACCAGCAGCAGTAGTATCATCATCATAAGCAGCAGTAGTACCAGCAGCAGCAATAGTACCAACAGCAGCAGTAGTACCAGCAGCAGCAGTAGTACCAGCAGTAGTAGTAGTACCAGCAGCAGCAGCAGCAATAGTACCAACAGCAGCAGTAGTACCAGCAGCAGCAGTAGTAGTACCAGCAGCAGTAGTACCAGCAGCAGTAGTACCAGCAGCAGCAGTACCAGCAGCAGCAGTAGTACCAGCAGCAGCAGTAGTAGTACCAGCAGCAGCAGTAGTAGTACCAGCAGCAGCAGTAGTACAAGCAGCAGTAGTACCAGCAGCAGTAGTACCACCAGCAGTAGTACCAGCAGCAGCAGCAGTAGTACCAGCAGCAGCAGTAGTACCAGCAGCACCAGTAGTACCAGCAGCAGCAGTAGTAGTACCAGCAGCAGCAGTAGTACCAGCAGCAGCAGCAGTAGTACCAGCAGCAGCAGTAGTAGTAACAGCAGCAGCAGTAGTAGTACCAGCAGCAGCAGTAGTACCAGCAGCAGCAGTAGTAGTACCAGCAGCAGCAGTAGTACCAGCAGCAGCAGTAGTAGTACGAGCAGCAGCAGTAGTAGTACCAGCAGCAGCAGCAGTAGTACCAGCAGCAGCAGTAGTAGTACCAGCAGCAGCAGTAGTACCAGCAGCAGCAGTAGTAGTACCAGCAGCAGCAGCAGTAGTACCAGCAGCAGCAGTAGTAGTAACAGCAGCAGCAGTAGTAGTACCAGCAGCAGCAGTAGTACCAGCAGCAGCAGTAGTAGTACGAGCAGCAGCAGTAGTAGTACCAGCAGCAGCACCAGTAGTACCAGCAGCAGCAGTAGTAGTACCAGCAGCAGCAGTAGTATCAACAGCAGCAGTAGTACCAGCAGCAGCAGTAGTACCAGCAGCAGCAGTAGTAGTACCAGCAGCAGCAGTAGTACCAACAGCAGCAGTAGTACCAGCAGCAGCAGTAGTAGTACCAGCAGCAGTAGTACCATCATCATAAGCAGCAGTAGTACCAACAGCAGCAGTAGTACCAGCAGCAGCAGCAGTAGTACCAGCAGCAGCAGTAGTAGTAACAGCAGCAGCAGTAGTACCAACAGCAGCAGTAGTACCAACAGCAGCAGTAGTACCAGCAGCAGCAGTAGTAGTACCAGCAGCAGTAGTACCAGCAGCAGCACCAGTAGTACCAGCAGCAGCAGCAGTAGTACCAGCAGCAGCAGTAGTAGTACGAGCAGCAGCAGTAGTAGTACCAGCAGCAGTAGTACCAGCAGCAGCAGTAGTACCAGCAGCAGCAGTAGTACCAGCAGCAGCAGTAGTAGTACCAGCAGCAGTAGTACCAACAGCAGCAGTAGTACCAACAGCAGCAGTAGTACCAGCAGCAGCAGTAGTAGTACCAGCAGCAGTAGTACCAGCAGCAGCACCAGTAGTACCAGCAGCAGCAGCAGTAGTACCAGCAGCAGCAGTAGTAGTACCAGCAGCAGCAGTAGTAGTACGAGCAGCAGCAGTAGTAGTACCAGCAGTAGTAGTACCAGCAGCAGCAGCAGTAGTACCAGCAGCAGCAGTAGTACCAGCAGCAGCAGTAGTAGTACCAGCAGCAGTAGTACCAGCAGCAGCAGCAGCAGTACTAGCAGCAGTGCTAGCAGCAGCAGCAGCAGTACTAACAGCAGTGCTAGCAGCAGCAGCAGCAGTACTAACAGCAGTGCTAGCAGCAGCAGCAGCAGTACTAACAGCAGTGCTAGCAGCAGCAGTACCATCAGCAGCAACAGCAGTACTAGCAGCAGCAGCAGTACCATCAGCAGCAACAGCAGTACTAGCAGCAGCAGCAGTACCATCAGCAGCAACAGCAGTACTAGCAGCAACAGCAGTACAAGCAGCAGCAGCAGAGTGAGTATAGGTCAGGGTCAGACACTGGTGTACAAACACCCTGGTGGTGGTGTCAGGTATTAACACTAGCTGGGTCATCCTTCACTAGTGGTCGTAGTAGTAGTCTCCTATCATTACTAATATTACACATCCTGTCTTCCTTCAGTATGGAAGGTAGTGTGTGTGTGTGTGTGTGTATGTGTGTGTGTGTGTGTGTGTATTGTGTGTGTGTGTGTGTGTGTGTGTGTGTGTGTGTGTGTGTGTGTGTGTGTGTATGTGTGGTGTGTGTGTGTGTGTATGTGTGTGTGTGTGTGTATGTGTTGTGTGTGTATGTGTGTGTGTGTGTGTGTGTGTTGTGTGTGTGTGTTGTATGTAGTGTGTGTGTGTTGTTGTTGTGTGTGTGTAGTATGTACTCAGGTTGGTAGATGTGTTGTAGTGTGACTCACCAATTGTGGTTGCAGGGGTCGAGACTCAGCTCCTGTGTTAGTGTGTGTGTGTATGTGTGTGTGTGTGTGTGTGTGTGTGTGTGTACTCACCTAATTGTGGTTGCAGGAGTCGAGACTCAGCTCCTGGCACCGCCTCTTCGCTGTCTGCTACTGGGTCTCTGCTCTCCCTGCTCCATGAGCTTTATCATACCTCGTCTTAAAACTATGTATGGTTCCTGCCTCCACTATATCTTTCTCTAGACTATTCCACTTCCTGACTACTCTGTGGCTGAAGAAATGCTTCCTAACATCCCTTTGACTCATCTGAGTCTTCAGCTTCCAGTTGTGTCCCCTTGTTTCTGTGTTCCCTCTCTGGAACATCCTGTTACTGTCTACCTTGTCGATTCCCCGCAGTATTTTGTATGTCGTTATCATGTCTCCTCTGACCCTTCTTTCCTCCAGTGTTGTTAGTCCTATTTCCCTCAACCTTTCTTCATAAGACAGACCCCTGAGTTGTGGAACTAGCCTTGTGTGTGTGTATGTGTGTGTGTATGTGTGTGTATGTGTGTGTGTGTGTTGTGTGTGTATGTGTGTATCTATGTGTGTGTGTGTGTCTGTGTGTGCTCAAAGTGCTCATTATGTATCAGTAAGACTCGACTCGACTTAACTTAGACTTAAACAGTGACTGACTAAACGTCCTCAAATAATCTATCTTTTTGACCAACAGGACAATCAAAACAGCTTGTTTGAACAATATGAAGAATCATTCGCTAACAGCAATAATGTAACAAGCATCAGCAGCACAGCGTCAGGAAATGAAAACAAATTAGTGACCCTAACTGGGGACCATCAGTAGGCCCTCCATAAAAGTCATAAAACTCCCTTAATACTGAATCTAAGTTAGCATAACCAAGTCCCCGACTACGACGGTGCGTAGACGCCACACAACACAGGTCAGAAGCTGTAGCTTGGGACCTGGGTTGACTTAGAGTGTCAGTTCAACACAACTTCAGTAAAACGTCAAAAATCACTAAGTCTGAACTATGCTCTGTGAACAGAGTTAGAAGAAGTATGTTTGGACTCACAAGCAAAACCATACTCTGCCAAAACAGTCTAAATAAAGAACAAACAGCTAGAGACAAGAGAGATCGCTGGAGAGATGGAGAGAGAGGTGTTGTTCTTGCCATGACCAGCTGTGGAGAGAGATTGATTTCTCGACAACAGTCCTCACATCATGTGAGATCACATGACTCGCCCGTGCTACTCCAGCAAGGTACAGCCTGACACCAACAAGCGAGCGGTAGTTAGCAAGGTAGTTTGCGATGGCGGACAGCCAATCACAACTCTTCAACAGCGAGCACAGTGAGAAGTGTAATTGTTACAGCCTTCCTACATATATAGTTAATTTAATACGTCAGATAATAATGTAAAACAAGATATTTTCATTTTAGCTATTAATGAAAACATCGGCAATATAAAATTATATGAAAAGGTAAATATATTCAGTATAAACATTGGGCCCCATTCAGGGGGCGCAATACTGGTGCACCCTACCACCTCTGTTTTCTGGGAACATCTCTGCATTGTTAATACCTCCCTGAATCTTGAGCTGAGCTCTTCACATACTTTCTGTGACCTTCCCTCCGTCCTTCCTCAACCTAATTATCTGATCCTTAACTGTTGTTTTCTTCCTGATGTGGCTGTGTAACATCTTTGGGTCAGATTTGGCTTTTGATGTTATGTCATTCTCGTATTGATGCTGGCCTTCTGTCCTTATCCATGCATACTCATTTCTGGCTCTTCGACTCAATTTTCTGTTTTGCTGGGTCTTTTTCCCATGCTCTTGCACACTTAGAACTTGGCTTTGGCCTCTTCACACCTCTTGGTAAAGCAGGAGTTCACTCTGGTCTTCGTGTTGGTCGTGGTACGACTGCCTCCCTGCACCTTGTGGTCACGTGGGTTCACTCTGGTCTTCGTGTTGGTCGTGGTACGACTGCCTCCCTGCACCTTGTGGTCACGTCTTCCATCATTTTATTTACTGTGTTTCCCTGTAGCTCGCCCACCACTGCTCCTCATGTAGCTACTGTCTTATACTCTCCTCCGTGATGCTTCACTTTCACCTTGCTAACACAAACACACACACACACACACACACACACACACACACACTCTGTATGTGTGTGTGTGTGTGTGTTTTCACCTATTCGTAGTTAACTGTATTTGTGGTTGCAGAGGTTGATTCTTACCTCCTGGCCCTGCCTATCAACTTGCTACTTGCCAGATTCAATCCCTAGCTTGGTGGGTCCTGTCATACCTGCTGCTGAAACCACTTTCACGCCAACATCATTCCACTTCCCTGCCACTCTGACACTAACATCCCTGTGGCCCATCTGTGTCTTCAAGCTGTGCCCCGAGTACCTCTTTCTCGCCTCTGCCCTATCAATTCCCTTGAGTATTTAGTATGTTGTTATCATGTCTCCCTGGTTCTGCTGTTCTACAATGTCATTAGATTCAGTTTTATTGGTCAGTCCTGGTAGGTCATGGCTCGTAGCTCAGGAACAAGCCTTCTTGCATATATCTGTAATTTCTCCAGCTCCTTAACATACTATTTCAGGTGTAGGTTCGATACTGGTGCTGCAGCATACCCCAACATGGACCTGACATGTATGACTCTTTGTTGAGATTCCTGAAGGCTACTCTTAGATTTGCTACAGGAGCATTGGCAATAGAGATTATCCAGTTGATGTGAGTCTGGTGAAATACCAGGTACTATGCTCACTTTGTGAAATCTAGTACCTCTATTGCCAAGTCTATACTCTGTGTCCGATCTTCTTGCTCCTTCACCAGTCTTCATAACCTTCATTTACTGGGGTTGAAGTCGAGCAACCAATTATCAAACCAATCTTACAGTTTGTTTACTAAATCCATTAAATTGTCCTTGTTCTTGTCTGCTTTCACTCTCCTCGTTAGTTCTACGTCACCAGTAAACATAACATGGATCTATCTGAATCATTCACTTCTGGAATGTCATTCACATAGACCAGAAACACTACTGGTGCTAATACTGAGCCTTGTGGTACCCCGCTAGAGGTACCCCAAGGTTTATGTGCATGACATACCAGAGGTGAATGATTCAGTTACACGCATGATGTGTTTACTGGAGACCTACAACTAATGAGGAGAGTGAAAGTACTCAAGAACAAGCAAAAGTTAATGGTTTAGCGATACTTGCCCAGTCTGACGTGTCCTTCCTGACAGTTACTTCCCTCCCCCAAGCTACTCTCTGACTGTCACTTTGTACTTCCCTCCCCCCAAGCTACTCTCTGACAGTCACTATGTACTTCCTCCCCTAAGCTACTCTCTGACAGTCACTGTGTACTTCCTCCCCAAGCTACTTCTGACAGTCACTGTGTACTTCCTCCCCCAGCTACTCTCTGACAGTCACTGTGTACTTCCCTCCCCAAGCTACTCTCTGACAGTCACTTTGTACTTCCCTCCCCCAAGCTACTCTCTGACAGTCACTGTGTACTTCCTCCCCTAAGCTACTCTCTGACAGTCACTGTGTACTTCCCTCCCCCTACTACTCTCTGACAGTCACTGTGTACTTCCTCTCCCCAGCTACTCTCTGACAGTCACTGTGTACTTTCCTCCCCTAAGCTACTCTCTGACAGTCACTATGTACTTCCCTCCCAATGCTACTCTCTGACAGTCACTATGTACTTCCTTCCCCCAAACTACTCTCTGACAGTCACTGTACTGCCCTTCCCCCAGCTACTCTCTGACAGTCACTGTGCACTTCCTCCCCCAGCTACTCTCTGACAGTCACTGTGTACTTCCCTCCCCACAGCTACTCTCTGACAGTCACTGGTACTTCCTCCCCACAGCTACTCTCTGACAGTCACTGTGTGCTTCCTTCCCAGCTACGCTCTGACAGTCACTGTGTACTTCCTCCCCTCAGCTACTCTCTGACAGTCACTGTGTACTTCCTCTCCCAGCTACTCTCTGACAGTCACTGTGTACTGCTCCTTCCCTAGCTACTTCTGACAGTCACTGTGTACTTCCTCCCCCAGCTACTCTCTGACAGTCACTGTGTACTGCCCTTCCCCTAAGCTACTCTCTGACAGTCACTGTGTACTTCCTCCCCAAGCTACTCTCTGACAGTCACTGTGTACTTCCTTCCCCAAACTACTTCTGACAGTCACTGTGTACTGTCCTTCCCCCCAGCTACTCTCTGACAGTCACTGTGTACTTCCCTCCTGCTACTCTCTGACAGTCACTGTGTACTTCCTCCCCATGCTACTCTCTGACAGTCACTGTGTACTTCCTCCCCAGCTACTCTCTGACAGTCACTGTGTACTTCCTCCCCCAGCTACTCTCTGACAGTCACTGTACTTCCCTCCCCCAGCTACTCTCTGACAGTCACTGTGTACTTCCTCTCCCCCCATGCTACTCTCTGACAGTCACTGTGTACTTCCTTCCCCAAACTACTTCTCTGATAGTCACTGTGTACTTCCTCCCTATAACTACTCTCTGACAGTCACTGTGTACTTCCTCTCCCATAACTACTCTCTGACAGTCACTGTGTACTTCCTCCCTATAAACTACTCTCTGACAGTCACTGTGTACTTCCTCCCTATAAACTACTTTTCTGACAATCACTGTTACTTCCCTCCCCAAGCTACTCTCTGACAGTCACTGTGTACTTCCTCCTCCCATGCTACTCTCTGACATTCACTGTGTACTTCCTTCCCCAAACTATTTCTCTGATAGTCACTGTGTACTTCCCTCCCCTATAAACTACTCTCTGACAGTCACTGTGTACTTCCCTCCCCTATAAACTACTCTCTGACAGTCACTGTGTACTTCCCTCCCCTATAAACTACTCTCTGACAATCACTGTGTACTTCCCTCCCCCCAAGCTACTCTCTGACAGTCACTGTGTACTTCCCTCCCTCCCATGCTACTCTCTGACATTCACTGTGTACTTCCCTTCCCCAAACTACTCTCTGACAGTCACTGTGTACTTCCCTCCCCCATGCTACTTCTGACAGTCACTGTGTACTTCCTTCCCCAAACTACTCTCTGACAGTCACTGTGTACTTCCCTCCCTATAAACTACTTTCTGACAGTCACTGTGTATTTCCTCCCCATGCTACTCTCTGACATTCACTGTGTATTTCCCCTTCCCCATGCTACTTCTCTGACAGTCACTGTGTACTTCCCTCCCCCATGCTACTCTCTGACAGTCACTGTGTACTTCCTTCCCCCATGCTACTCTCTGACAGTCACTGTGTACTTCCTCCCCCAAACTACTCTCTGACAGTCACTGTGTACTTCCTCCCCCAAACTACTCTCTGACAGTCACTGTGTACTTCCTCCCTATAACTACTCTCTGACAGTCACTGTGTACTTCCTCCCCCATGCTACTCTCTGACAGTCACTGTGTACTTTTCCCAAACTACTCTCTGACAGTCACTGTGTACTTCCTTCCCCCAGCTACTCTCTGACAGTCACTGTGTACTTCCCTCCCCTATAAACTACTCTCTGACATTCACTGTGTACTTCCCTCCCCTATAAACTACTCTCTGACATTCACTGTGTACTTCCTCCCCCATGCTACTCTCTGACAGTCACTGTGTACTTCTTCCAGCCAAACTACTCTCTGACAGTCACTGTGTACTTCCATTCCCCAGCTACTATCTGACAGTCACTGTGTACTTCCTCCCCCTCAGCTACTCTCTGACAGTCTCTGTGTACTTCCTCCCCAAGCTACTCTCTGACAGTCACTGTGTACTGCCCTTCCCCAGCTACTCTCTGACAGTCACTGTGTACTGCTCCTTCCCCAAGCTACTCTCTGACAATCACTGTGACTTCCTCCCCCAGCTACTCTCTGACAGTCACTGTGTACTGCCCTTCCCCAGCTACTCTCTGACAGTCACTGTGTACTTCTCCCCCAGCTACTCTCTGACAGTCACTGTGTACTGCCCTTCCCCTAAGCTACTCTCTGACAATCACTGTGTACTTCCTCCCCAAGCTACTCTCTGACAGTCACTGTGTACTTCCCTCCCCCCAAACTACTCTCTGACAGTCACTGTGTACTGTCCTTACCCCCAGCTACTCTCTGACAGTCACTGTTGTACCATCACACCTGAGTGTTGTTCCATTACACCTGAGTGTTTTTCCATTACACCTGAGTGTTGTTCCATTACACCTGAGTGTTGTACCATCACACCTGAGTGTTGTACCATCACACCTGAGTGATGTTCCATCACACCTGAGTGTTGTACCATCACACCTGAGTGTTGTACCATCACACCTCAGTGTTGTACTATCACACCTGAGTGTTGTACCACCACACGTGAGTGTTGTACCATCACACCTGAGTGTTGTACCATCACACTTGAGTGATGTTCCATCACACCTGAGTGTTGTACCATAACACCTGAGTGTTGTACCATCACACCTGAGTGTTGTACTATCACACCTCAGTGTTGTACCATCACACCTGAGTGTTGTACCACCACACCTGAGTGTTGTACCATCACACCTGAGTGTTGTACCACCACACCTCAGTGTTGTACCATCACACCTGAGTGTTGTACCACCACACCTGAGTGTTGTACCATCACACCTGAGTGTTGTACCGTCTCACCTGAGTGTTGTACCATCACACCTGAGTGTTGTACCATCACACCTGAGTGTTGAACCATCACACCTGAGTGTTGTACCATCACACCTGAGTTGTACCATCACACCTGAGTGTTGACCATCACACCTGAGTGTCCTCCCCGATACCATCACACCTGAGTGTGTACCATCACACCTGAGTGTTGTACCATCACACCTGAGTGTTGT
>WNWK01036006.1:0-19424 GCA_009830355.1 Cherax destructor | reverse complement strand
TGTTGGACTACGATTGGTAGATAAAAGACTGTTGAGTAGACTTCAGGATGTACATGTTTATAGAGGGGCCACAGATATATCAGATCACTTTTTAGTTATAGCTACAGTGGAGTAAAAGGTAGATGGGATACAAGGAAAATAGAAGCAGTAAGTAAGAGAGAGGTGAAGGTTTATAAACTAAAAGAGGAGGCAGTTAGGGTAAGATATAAACAACTATTGGAGGATAGATGGGCTAGTGAGAGTGTAGGCAATGGGGTCAAGATGTATGGGGTAGATTTAAAAATGTAGTGTTAGAGTGTTCAGCAGAAGCTTTGTGGTTACAGGCGAGTGGGTGCGGAGGGAAGAATAGCGATTGGTGGAATAATGATGTAAAGAGAGTAGTAAGGAGAAAAGTTAGCATATGAGAGGTTTTTACAAAGTAGAAGTGATGCAAGGAGGGAAGAGTATATGGAGAGAAAAAGAGAGGTTAAGAGAGTGGTGAAGCAATGTAAAAAGAGAGTGGGTGAGATGTTATCAACAAATTTTGTTGAAAATAAGAAAAAGTTTTGGAGTGAGATTAATAAGTTGAGGAAGCCTAGGGAACAAATGGATTTGACAGTTAAAAATAGGAGAGGAGAGTTATTAAATGGAGAGTTATAGGTATCGGGAAGATGGAGGGAATATTTTGAGGAAAGTAAGCGAAATTTAATGATTTTTTTTTTTTGTTAAATGTTGATGAAGACAGGGAAGCTGTGATTTAGTGTATAGGGCAAGGAGGAATAACATCTTGTAGAAGTGTGGAAGAGCCAACTGTGAGTGCGGGGGAAGTTCGTGAGGCAGTGGGTAGAATGAAATGGGGTAAGGCAGCTGGGATTGAGGGGATAAAGATAGAAATGTTAAAAGCAGGTGGGGATATAGTTTTCGAGTGGTTGGTGCTATTATTTAACCCCTAAACTGTCCAAACGTAGATTTGCGTTCACTCGCGTTGCGCTCTGAACGTAGATCTACATTTTTTTTTACATGCTTTCAAATGGAGAAAATCAAGGTCGGAGCGCTACGTGCGTAAACGTAGATCTACGTTTGGACAGTTTAAGGGTTAATAAATGTATGGAAGAGGGTAAGGTACCTATGGATTGGCAGAGAGCGTGTATTGTTCCTTTGTATAAAGTCAAAGGGGACAAAAGAGAGTGCAAAAATTATAGGGGAATAAGTCTGTTGAGTGTACCTGGTAAAGTGTATGGTAGAGTTATTATTGAAAGAATTAAGAGTAAGAAAGAAAGCAGGATGGCAGATGAACAAGGGGGCTTTGTGTAGACCAAGTGTTTACAGTGAAACATATAGGTGAACAGTATTTGGATAAGGGTAAAGAAGTTTTTGTGGCATTTATGGATTTGGAAAAGGCGTATGATAGGGTGGATAGGGGGCAATATGGCAGATGTTGCAGGTGTATGGAATAGTTGGTAGGTTACTGAAAGCAGTGAAGAGTTTTTATGAGGATAGTGAGGCTCAGGTTAGTGTGTGTAGGAGGGAGGGGTAATATTTCCCAGTAAAAGTGGACCTTAGACAAGGATGTGTGATGTCACCGTGGTTGTTCAATATATTTATAGATGGAGTGAGATAACAATTTAGAACAATTAATTGCATTGCAGTTAGTTTACGTGGTCATTATAATGTAGGTGTTGTGGAAATAATTAGCTAAGTATGTAATATTCATAACAGGTTTTACATTCAATTGATTACATAGTCAGATTTTTACGTTGGATTATTTTACTTTGCTGGGAATGTTTGATATTGAGCAATTAGCTTTGGGTGATAAGGTGGTTTTTTAGCATCGTTTTGAATTGGGGTACAGGTAGGGTTTCTTTGGCAATGGCAGGTAATGAATTCCAAATTTTCGTGCCTTTTATATGCATTGAGTTTTTACATAGTGTTAGATGGACACGGGGAATATTGAGGAGTGATCTGTGTCTAGTGTTATGGTCATGTGTCCTGTTAAAATTGGTAAGGAGAAGTTTGAGTGGTGGGTTAATATTTGCATAGAGTGTTCTATGTATGTAATAGGCACAGTAGAAAGTATGGATGTCTTGTATGGTGAGTAAGTTTAGGTTTTTGAATATTGGTGGAGTATGTTGCCTGGAGTGAGAATTTGTTATCATTCTAACTGCTGCCTTTTGTTGTGTTATTAGTGGTCTGAGATGAGTTATTGATGTAGAGCCCCATGCGCAGATTCCATAGGTGAGGTAGGGGTAAATGAGCGAGTGATATAGGGTAAGGAGAGCTGGTTGTGGAACATAGTACCATATCTTGGATAGTATTCCCATGGTCTTTGAGACTTTCTTGGAGATTTGTTGTATATGAGTCTGAAATTTGTGAGTGTAGCATTCATGCAGGGAGTGTAGCATTCATGCAGGGAGTGTAGCATTCATGCAGGGAGTGTAGCATTCATGCAGGAGTGTAGCATTCATGCAAGTGAGCTTTCCATGCGGGGAGTGAGCATTCATGCAGGGTGTAGCATTCATGCAGGGAGTGAGCTTTCATGCAGGGAGTGTAGCTTTCATGCAGGAGTGTAGCATTCATGCGGGGAGTGTAGCTTTCAGCAGGATGTAGCATTCATGCAGGAGTGTAGCATCTCATGCAGGAGTGTAGCATTCATGCAGGGAGTGTAGCATTCATGCAGGGAGTGTAGCATTCATGCAGGAGTGTAGCATTCATGCAGGAGTGTAGCATGCATGCAGAGGAGTGTAGCATTCACAGGGAGTGTAGCTTTCATGCAGGAGTGAAAGCTTTCATGCAAAATGCAGCATCCATGCGGGGAGTGTAGCATCGGTCTGGCAGAGAGCGTGTTTTGTTTTTTTTTGTATAAAGGCAAAGGAAAAAAGAAAGTAAAAATTATAGAGGATAAGTCTGTTGAGTATACCAGGAAAGTGTATGGTAGTTATTATTGAAAGAATTAAGAGAAGAGGAGGCAGAATAGCAGATAACAAGGTGGCTTTAGGAAAGGTAGGGGGTGTAGCCCCATGTTTGCAGTAAACATATAGGTGATGATTTATTTATGATAAAGGGTTTTTTGTGGCATTTATGGTTTTGGAAAAGGTGTATGATAGGTGGATAGGGGCAATTGGAAAGATGTTGCAGGTGTATGGAATAGGAGGTAGGTTCAAAAGCAGTAAAGGTTTTTAAAGGAGGATAGTGAGGCTCAGGTTAGAGTGTGTAGGAGAGGGGGGAGATTTTTTCCCCGGTAAAAGTGGGCCCTTTGACAGGGATGTGATGCCTGTGGTGTTAAATTACAGTTTCCTTTTCGATGGTCCCAAACTCCCCCCCTTTATGTAAGTTTTTTTTTTTAAATGCTTTTGTAAGTGTTTTTTTTGGGGGTCTAAAAGGACTAGTCTATTTTACATTATTCCTTATAGATAAATTGTGGTAATGGCACTGGAACGCATTCTGAAAGAAAAATATCGTAAACCGGAAAAAAAATTGGTATTTATAGATGGGGTTGTAAGAAAGTGAATGCGGGGTCTTGGCAAGAGGTGGGTTGGAAAAAAAATGGATAAAAAAAACAAAAAATGAAAAATAAACACATAAGCAGTACTATAATGTGATCCTTTTTTTATTTAAGCCCCACGCGTGGGCTTTATCAGTCATAGACAGATCTACCTGGAAAATGATAACATGAATATATGGATATAAAAAAGGTGGAGAATGCTGGGTCAGGTGAGAATGCTGGGTCAGGTGGAGAAAGCTGTGTGACATCTAATCTTCCTCTTCCAGCCAGTTGAACTGTGTGGGCTTTACATGTTTCTCTTTGAAAAACAACTCTTTCAGCAAATTTTGGGGCTACCCATGGAGCCACTTAGTGCCGTTTTTTTTGTGAACCTATATATGGAACATTTTAAAGCCGACGATTTTCCATATTATTCCTTCTTCCCTGGGCCCCCTATGTTGTACATTCCCCATCATAACCCCAGGCCCAACGTTAAAATCCCAACAAACTAACCAGGTCCCTAACCAGTTTACACTAGAAGAAAAGTGACAACACCTTCCTTTCCTTGTGTTCCTAAAAAATGACCAGACTTTTTTGTTATAAAACCTCAATAAACCGACTTCTCCACTTCACTCTCACCACACCAAAACAAAACGTGGTGTAATTTACTTTTCCACGTCACTCAGTGAAGACAAAGCTTCTCTCAATATGAAAAGACCTTTTTATTCATTTTGGGAAAAAAAAAATTTTCCCATTTCAAGCTAAAGGGTTCCCCCCCATCCAAAACTCCGAGGAAAATTCCTAAATCCCCCCTTGGTAGTTTTAAAATTTCCCCAAAAACAACAAAATTTCAAGAAAATCTCAAAGCAGTAGGTTTTTATCTAAGATCGCTATTATGTGCCACAACCAGCCTCATTCCCCATATCATTTCTTTCTACCCTTATCTCACCTATGGAATTTGCATTTGTTCAACAACATTAAATCACCTTGAAAACTCATAACCCAGCAAAAGGTGCAGTCATGATAACAAATTCCCCCTAGACAGATACCCCACCTATATTCAAAACTTTAAAACTCTCACCGTAAAAAAATTCTACTTTTCATGTGCCTTCACATACATAAAACTCTACATGGTAATATCAACCCCCGCTCAAAATTTTTTTAAAAACTTTTGGCCCCCAACCATGACCAACCGATCACTATTTGACATCCCCCGTCCATACAACCAATGTAAAAAATTTATACAAAAGGGGGCCCCGAATCGGGAAATTGTTACCAGTAAATATTAAGTTAACCTTGTAGGAAAATCAATTCAGACTCTTCTCAAAAATCACCTATCCCCCCATATAAATACTATACTGTAACAAACTTTCAAACCCAATGTTATTTTACTTAAGATAATCTCAGTTTTATATTGTTCCTTTTTAAAACTTGTTAATTTCAATATTATTGTCATTTAAAATAGTATAGTATCATCATTTTTTTTAAATTTGAAATAAAATATATAACTAGAAGAAACTCAATAAATTTCCAGTATTTTTTTTTTACTAGTAAAATCAACAAAATTAACTTGAAATAAAATATACAACAGAATAAACTAAACCAATTTCTCTAGTACAGTGGACCTGGGTTTAAAGAAAAATTCATTGCAAAGCCTGCTCAAGTACCATTACCAAGAATTTATGCCCTTAAGAAATAATGTCATGTAGGTTAGTCTTTTTAGATCCCCAAAAAAACACTTCCACAAAAACTTACAAAAAATACTTACATAATTGCGATTTCCGGGGTATTCGTTAACCGAGGGTCCACTGTATTGTCTTTTAATGTATGTATAATCATTTGAAATTTTAAATAATATTAACTAGGGGAAAAAACTCAATCAATTTCTCTAGTATTAAGTACTTAGTGAATAAGTCTTTAGAATAACTGCCCCCAATGCCATGGCATGCCAGTCTCTCCTTGCATTACAGTTTTATAATTGTAACTACCAATAACTATGTATACTTGTAACTTTCATCAAAATAAAAATATTATTATTATTATATTATTATTATTATTATTATTATTATTATTATTATTATTATTATTATTATTATTATAGGTTAAGTGGTCTTTGTTCATGTTGCATCAGTAATCTACTTCCTAATTTTCCTAAATTGCTGAATATTTGACTGTGGTAATCTATAGATGTTTATAACTGTGAGAGGTTTTTTTAGGTACAGTGGTCCTCGACTTACGATGGGCCCCCCAAATCACCCTTGTATGTAAGTTTATTTTTTTAAAAGCTTTGAAGTTAATTTTGGGGGTCTAAAAAGGGCTAGTCTATTTTAAACATTTCTTGGAGATTTCGTTTGTTGACAGGCGCATTCTGGAATGAAAAAAAATGTAAGTCGAGGTACCCTGTATTTGGATTTAAACAGCTTTATATATTCTCCATGTTCATCTCTTGTGCATGTATTGTTGATACATTCAAGCTGGTCTGAGTATAACATAGCTGTCCACCCCCTTTTTTGGTCTCCACAATTTGTATGACTGTGTAACCAGGAATGGCATAGATATCTGTAGTATGAGGCTTTAGCCGGTTTCAGTGGGGCAATGATGGACATACTGGCCTGTAGTGGTTTAAAATGCGTGGGTCATCAAAATGTTTGTAAAAATCTGACATTGTAGTTAAAGATAGTTTGTTTTTGTTGGCTTTCAGTAGTGTTTTTTGCCCGTTCTGCTGTGTAGTAATGACAGTTGTTGTTGGTTCATTAAGTCATTTAATAAGAGGGTTTATATCAGGATCAATGTTTGGAATTAAGATTTAGTGTGATTCTTAATTAAACTTAAAATAGAACAATGGTAGACTTAAGAATAGGACAATCAAAAAGGGGTTCTTGGCCCTGAGGATATTGGATATGTTTACAAAAATGAATAAATGAGCTAAGGTAGTCAATTTACAGCTAAAAAGAATCTAAAACTATAGCACCTGAGTTAGCACCTGAGTTAGTTAATTAAACAAATTTTTATATATGAGTGTGATTCTAAAACAAGACTTAAGAACAATGAATAATGCTAAACTTAAAGATATGATATCTGATGAATTGATTTTACTAGTTATTGGATTAACACACTTTTGAACAAAAGTCAGAGATTTAGGATATATCTTTACAATGTAACTGATTTACTATTTAACTAGCTAATTGAACTGGTTTGAAAATTAATATGATTAATATTAAGTTATTATGAAAAAATATTTAAATTCAGTATTGCACTAGTTGTGATTATAGAATTTATTAAAGGCAATATAAAGAAAATGAAAGTAAACTATTATAGGAGAAAAAAAGTGCTTAAGTGTACAAAAGTAAAATATATTAATAATAAAAAATGGCTTGAAATAAAATTTTAGGCAGTTAAGGTGATCAATAATACAGTGGTACCTCGACTTACGATATTAATCCGTCAGAGAGGGCATATCTTAAGGCGAAACAATCGTTAGACGAATCAATTTTCCCCATAAGAAATAATGGAAATAAATTTAATCCGTCCAAGACTTCCAAAAGTAGTTAAATAAAATATTTTTTAGAACTTTTGACATTAAATAATACAGAATTTAATAAAGAATACCTAAATACACATGTAAATATTGTACAATAACATGTCACTTACATTTATTGAAGAGTTGTTGATGTGTGGAGGACGGAGAAGGTGGAGTAGTATGCTAGTGTTTGGAAGGGAATCCTTCCATTAACACTGCAGGTACCAAGTCCTTTTCTGGGGTTACTGGCCTTTTCTTTGAATGCTACACTCCCTGCATGAATGCTACACTCCCTGTATGAATGCTACACTCCTGCATGAATGCTACACTCCCTGCATGAATGCTACACTCCCTGCATGCCTACTACACTCCCTGCATCCTTGCTACACTCCCTGCATCCTTGCTACACTCCCTGCATCCTTGCTACACTCCCTGCATCCTTGCTACACTCCCTGCATCCTTGCTACACTCCTGCATCCTTGCTACACTCCCTGCATGCCTACTACACTCCCTGCATCCTTGCTACACTCCCTGCATCCTTGCTACACTCCCTGCATCCTTGCTACACTCCCTGCATCCTTGCTACACTCCCTGATCCTTGCTACACTCCTGCATCCTTGCTACACTCCCTGCATCCTTGCACACCCCTGCATGCCTGACACTCCCTGCATGCCTGCTACACTCCCTGCATGCCTGCTACACTCCCTGCATGCCTGCTACACTCCTTGCTTGCCTGCTACACTCCCTGCATGCCTGCTACACTCCCTGCATGCCTGCTACACTCCCTGCATAAATGCTTCACTCCCTGCACATTCTTTACCACAGGCTTGGCACTAGGAGCTTTCTTGGGGCCCATGGTGGCTTATTTAGCAGTTGCAAGCACTAAAAACAGTGGAATAATGACAATATACTGGTATGAATGCGTGGGTGTGGGTGGGTGGTCGCTCTCACTTGTAAACAATAGCACACTGATGCTCCCTGGAGTGCGCGCTCAGCTGGGCGCCAAGCGGACACGTCCGGTACGAATGTCGTTAGACGAATCAAACATCGTAAGTCGCATTCAAATTTCTTACGTTATAAATATCGGTTATCGAATATAACGTAAGATGATAACATCGTAAGTCGAGGTACCACTGTATATAGAAATGAGGTTGGAGAAAAGGACAAAAGACAAACAGAACAATCAAACTAACAAAACCAGATGAACCCCTACTCCCACCTATTGAAACAGCAAACAAACTCAATGATTTCTTCTCCACCATAGGTAAAAAGCTGGCAAGCAAAATCCCAAGTTCTAATACTCCACCTAACGACTATCTCACTGGCACCTATCCGAACACACTATTCCTAGCCCCAACCAACCCAATAGAAGTTTCACTTATAATCAACACATTAAAAAACAAAGCAGGTGACCTAAATAACTTACCACTTTATATATACAAAAGAGCCTCTCAAGTTCTCTCACCAATTATTGCAACACTTTTTAACAATTCCATTGAATCCTCTACCTTCCCATCAATACTCAAAATAGCCAGGGTCACCCCAATACATAAGGGAGGAGATCAAGCAGACCTGAATAACTACAGGCCGATATCTAACTTACCCCTTCTCTCCAAAATCTTTGAAAAATTAATTCATAGACAAATATATTCCTACCTCACCTCCAACAACGTACTCAACCACTGTCAATTTGGATTCAGGCCTAATAAAAATACAAATGATGCCATTATACACATGTTAGAAATAATTTACACCGCCCTTGAGAAAAAATAAATCTCAGTGGGAATCTTCATTGATTTACGTAAAGCTTTTGATACAGTTGACCATGATCTGTTACACTTAAAATTATCGCACTATGGTATAAGAGGACACTCCCTAAACTACCTAAAATCATACCTTAGCAACAGAAACCAATATGTGTACACAAATGGAGCTAGCTCCACCGCGCAAACTATTACCGTAGGTGTCCCACAGGGAAGTGTTCTTGGCCCACTACTCTTTCTCATTTACATTAACGACCTACCAAATGCATCTCAACTACTCAAACCCATACTTTTGCAGATGACACTACATACGTTATCTCTCACCCAAGCCCAGACACACTAGCCAACACTGCAAATACTGAATTGCAGAAAATATCTACCTGGATGATGACCAACAAACTTACTCTCAATATTGATAAAACCTATTTTATCCAGTTTGGGAACAGAGCTACAAACGCACCACTTAACATAATGATAAACGGGTCCCCTATCGCAAAACTCACAGAGGGAAAATTCTTAGGAATCCATCTTGACAGTGGCCTCAAATTTCAGACACATATACAACAAATCTCCAAGAAAGTCTCAAAGACCGTGGGAATACTATCCAAGATACGGTACTATGTTCCACAACCAGCTCTCCTTACCCTATATCACTCACTCATTTACCCCTACCTCACCTATGGAATCTGCGCATGGGGCTCTACATCAATAACTCATCTCAGACCACTAATAACACAACAAAAGGCAGCAGTTAGAATGATAACAAATTCTCACTCCAGGCAACATACTCCACCAATATTCAAAAACCTAAACTTACTCACCATACAAGACATCCATACTTTTTACTGTGCCTATTACATACATAGAACACTCTATGGAAATATTAACCCACCACTCAAACTTCTCCTTACTAATTTTAACAGGACACATGACCATAACACTAGACACGGATCACTCCTCGATGTTCCCCGTGTCCACCTAACACTATGTAAAAACTCGATGCATATAAAAGGCACGAAAATTTGGAATTCATTACCTGTCATTGCCAAAGAAACCCTACCTGTACCCCAATTCAAAACGATGCTAAAAAACCACCTTCTCACCCAAAGCTAATTGCTCCATATCAAACATTCCCAGCAAAGTAGAATAATCACTTAACGTAAAAACCTGACTAATCAATTGTATGTAATGTATGAATGAACGAATGAATGAATGTAAAACCTGTTATGAATAATACATACTTAGCTAATTATTTCCACAACACTTACATTATAATGACCACGTAAACTAACTGCAATGCAATTAATTGTTTTAAATTGTTATCTCACTCAATTAGTTGCATTGCTACAATAAATTGCTACAATTAATTGATATGTTCAACTTATATTCAAACTTTATAACTTAGATATGCAACTTTACTTATTTTATAAATTATCAACCATAACTTTTTATTATTTTTTTATTATTATTGCTTTAATTTGTTTAATCTGATTTAATTAATTTTTTAATGAAGACAAAAGTACAAAACTATGTTTAAAAAATGTCATGTCTAAACTATGTTCAAATTTCATAGCTTAAATACTCACCTTTACTCATTGTATACTATCTACAAAAATTCTTACAATTTAGTTTTAAGTTAATTTTAAGTCTGCCCAAAATGCCCTGCATACTGGGGCTTTTGGCATGTACACCTCATGTAATCTCAATAACCAAATGTAATTCTTTGTATCATGTCCAAATAAACTATTATTATTATTATTATTATTATTATTATTATTAAATACAATTTTTAGCAATTAAGGTGATCAAAAGTAATTATAAATTCTAAGCAATTAAGCTGATCAAAATATATAGGAATGTGGGTTGAAAAATGGGCACAAGTAAAAACTGTATGTATTTAAAAATAAAAATAAAACTATTTGTCAAAAATATTCATCAAAGGATAGACAAGTACTTAAATGAGGTAGATAAGCAAAACATACACTACACTATACGTAGGGGTTTGGTTTGGACATTGTGTTTATACAGTCTCTGTAATATTTGCATCCCTAAGGAATCTTGATAGTTCATTCTCATTTGTGATAGTATATAACTGACCTACACTTATTTTCTTCACTAGAATTTTCCCATCACGGGTGAAACATTGGTGGATTTTATCATTATTCTCTCGCTTAAGTTTTCTGATTCTATACAAGAGGTTCTGACGTTTTTTGGTCAGACATTCATTTATATATACCTGTTTCCTGGCTGTAATAGATGATTTAATTAGATCTGGTTTCCTGTCAAGTGTGGTGAATCTAATCATAACACTTTTTCTACCATGGGAGCCTAGTAATCGTGCTTCTTTTATATCTGTCATTGGTACATTAACGTTTATTTGATCTTTGAAGATTTGTATAGTTATAACTGATAGTTCTGGAAGCAACAGAAAGCAGTTTACCCAGCCTATCATAATAGTATTGGGCTATTCTGGTCTGGTGTTTCTGAAATCAGTTTATTCAGGAAATTGTAACAATAAGACAATTCTTAAAAAAAAAAAAGGGGGGGGGGGGAAGGTGTAAAGGTAGAAAGTTGGAAGTAAACATTGATAAGAGTAAGGTAATGAGGGTATTAAACGATTTAAATAAAGAAAAACTGTATATCACATTGGAGAGAGGGAGTATGGCAGTTAGTGAATGTTTTCAGATACAGTGGACCCCAGGCTAACGAACAAAATTCATTCCAGAAACCTGCTCAAGTGCCATTACCGAACGAATTTACTTCCTTAAGAAATAATGTCACGTAGGTTAGTCTATTTCAGACCCCCAAAAATACACTTCCACAAGCACTTACAATATTATACTTACATAATTGTACGATTTCCAGGGTGTTTGTTAGCCGGGGGTCCACTGTATTTTGGAGTTGACTTGTTAGCAGATGGTTTTATGAATTATGAGGTAAACCATAGAATTGATGAAGGAAAAAATGTGAATGTTGCTTTGAGGTATCTGTGGAGACAAAAAACGTTATCCATGGAAGCAAAGAAGGGAATGTATGAGAGTATGGTGGTACCAACACTCTTATATGGGAGTGAAGCATGGGTTGTAAATGCTGCAACGAGGAGGCAGCTGGAGGCAGTGGAGATGTCGTGTCTAAGGGCAATGTGTGTGGTTTAAATATTATGCAGAGAATTCGTAGTGTGGAAATTATGAGGTGTGGAGTTACTAAAAGTATTAGTCAGAGGGCTGTTGAGGTGGTTTGGTCATTTCGAGAGAATGGAACAAAGTAGAATGACTTGGAGAGCATATAAATCTGTTGGGGAAAAGGTTGGAGGGTGGGGGTAAAGGAGGTTTTGTGGGCGTGGGGCATAGACTTTCAGTAAGCGTGCATGAGCGTGTTAGATAGGAATGAATGGAGACGAATGGTTTTTTGGACCTGACGAACTGTTGGAGTGTGAGCAGGGTAATATTTTGTGAAGGGATTCAGGGAAACCAGTTAGCCCGACTTGAGTCCTGGAAATGGGAAGTACAGTGGATCCCCGGTTAACGAAAAAAATTAATTGTAGAAGCCTGCTCAAGTGCCATTACCGAACGAATTTACTTCCTTAAGAAAAAATGTCATTTAGGTTAGTCTATTTCAGACCCCCAAAAATACACTTCCACAAACACTTACAATATTATACTTACATAATTTGCACGATTTCCGGGGTTTTCGTTAACCGGGGTTCCACTGTATAGTGGTACCTCAGCATACGTACAGCTCCCAAATCGAACAATTATGTAAGTGTATTTTTGTAAGTGCTTTTATAAGTGTATTTTTGAGGGTCTGAAATGAATTAATCTAATTTTCATTATTCCTTATGGGAACAAATTCGTTCGGTATCAGCACTCGAACAGCCTTCTGGAATGAATTAAGCTTGTAACCCGAGGTACCACAGTACAATGCCTGCACTTTAATGGAAAGGTTTAGGATATGGACAGTTTGGAGGGACATCTAAACTGTCATATCTGAGCGCCTCTGCAAAGACAGTGATTATGTATGAATGATGGTGAAAGTGTTGAATGATAATGAAAGTTTTTTTTTTCTTTTTGGGTCACCCAGCCTCGGTGGGAAGCGGCCGACGTGTTAAAAGAAAAAAAAATGGAAACCATGCACTTTGTCTGTTGTTTCCAGACTTTGTAGTTTAAATTTTCTTCATTAAAACCCTTTGACTGTTTCGGTTGTATATACAGTGGTCCCTCGGTTTTCGTGCATCTCCAAACTCGAACATTTATGTAAGTGTATTTTCGTAAGTGCTGTTGCAAATGTATTTTTGGGGGTCTGAAATAGACTAACCTACGTGACATTATTTCTTAAGGAAGTAAATTCGTTCGGTAATGGCACTTGAGCAGCATTCTGGAACGCATTTTCGGCGAAAACCGAGGGACCACTGTATACTGTACGTCTTACGAGCCAATGTTTTTGATGTATTAAGACGCCAAATTTCTAGCAGCTTTAAATCAAGTGGGAGAAAGCTGGTAGGCCCACATGTGAGGGAATGGGTCTGTGTGGTCAGTGGGCGCAGTATAAAAAAAATCCTGCAGCACGCAGTGTATAATGAGAAAAAAAATCTCCGACAGTGTTTTTGGATTAAAACGCCGACTTAGAGGTGTATTTTCGTATAGTATTTATGGTTGTATTCTCATTTTCTTGGTCTCATTTGATAGAATGGAAGACGTATTACAAAAATAGATGATTTTGATTGGTTTCACGATGAAAAAGACCTTGAAATTGAGCTCAGTAGCGGAAATGTTAAATTTTTGCTGATGTTCAAGAGTAAACTAGCTATTCTAATACATAGTCATGAATGTGTTGACATTATTTATACACTTATTGCAATAATGCAGTAGTCTGCATAACAGTAAATCTTCTATTTTTTGTGTGAACAAAAATTCAAAATAGAAAGTCATGCCTGGAGACATGACTGATGAACAGAGAAAATCTTATTTTAGTGCCAGGAATGTCTGCATTGTTCATTTTGGACCCTATTTTGAAATTGGCATCTTTTTAATTTGCGTGAAATTGGCCAAATTTCCAATTTCTGACCACTTTATTGGGTAGTTGAAATCGGTAAATGGACAGTTTCTTGTACTCAGTCGATAGAACAAATGGAGTTCTAAAGAAATAGCTATGGGTTTGGTCGACTGGAACAATGGAATTGGCTGAAAATAGGGCTCAAAGTGGGCGAAATCACCGATGCATAAATGTTGCAGAGATCGCTAACTTTGTGAGAGCACAATTCCGTAAGTTTTCCATCAAATTTCGTACTTTTGGTGTCATTAGCATCGGGAAAAGGTTCTCTTATCATTTCATAAGAATTTTTTTTTTTTAATATTTTGCGACACAGAGAGACACTTTAGGATTTGGGGTCGCAACAATCAAGGGTTAAATCTGAAATCTGCTAAATTGAGGTTTGCTACAGATTTTTATATATTACAGTTCCTAACAGTAAGAGGGTCTTATTAAAAATCAGTGACAGCAAGTTATATTTTGACAGAATCTTTGAATATCTGTTTTTGTTTATAAATTTATGAAAATTTTTGAATGTTGCTAAGCCATTATTATATTTAGATATTCAGTAAATGTAATAAATTTTAATAAAAATGGTGAAAATTTGAAATAAAAGGACTAAAATGATTGGCTCATGAAAATCCTAGTACATTAAGAAGCAGTAAGAAAGTCTTAGATAAATATAGTACTAGAATTATTTTCCTTTTATTACAGTATTTAATATTGCATGTAGCACCATGAAGCAAGGCAGTTTTCTGGAACAGCATTCACTAGGAGTCAGTTACATATTAGAAGGATGTAAAATCAGAAATCGTCCTGTAATAGTTTCTTGTAAATTTTTCCAATAGATTTGGAATTATCTATATGCATGTCAGTTATTCTGTATTATTACAATTTTAAGGGTTTTTGAAACTAACTTTTAAGTGATCCCAATATAGCTGTAAGTCTTTTTCGTAATATAGGATATTTTTATAAACTCCCAAGCTCAACTGTCCCACCAATCTCCAGCCAGTCCTGGCATCTTTTCCAAACTCAAAAGTTTATCTGTTCTGCTTTCAAGTGCTTTTTTTCAGACAATTTAGGCTCCCTCTTGATCTACATCCTCTTAAATATTTGTTTTTCATGTATTTTTATTGCTGTGCATTATATTGTTTTGTTATTTGTCCCTATGTTTTCTTTCATCATTTGTCTTCCATTTTTACTATTGCACTGATTATTCTTCATTGCACATTTATTTCATATTTCATTACATATTTTCATTTTCAGATCACACACAGGATTCTTTACAAAAGAATTTTTTATTTCAATATGCGCTTCCTCATTGCAGTTAATTTAACCCTTCCGTATATTTATCTCTCTCCTGTTTTTCCTCGCTCATTATTTTTGCCTCATCCCCTTACCATCTTATTTAATCTGTTTTCCATATTTCATCAGTGGTGTAGTGGTAAACAAAGATGTCAGGGAATACATTTTGGGTGTTACCCAGATGGGAGGAGGGACAGTGGTGAGTGCAGTGAGCCCATATAACTGGAGATTCAAGGGATGCTGTCAGCCCCATGGTAATTTTTTGGAAGTCTGATCGATTTCACTGGATATGAGGTTATTTTCCACCTTGAAGATGCAATATTGCCAGTGTCATTAGATATATAACATCCAGTATGATCACTAAAAATAGTTAGCAGCTAGAATAAATAATTAAAAAAAGGTAACTGGTATACAGTGGTGACTGTTCAACCAGATGTTGGCTATTAAGTAGGCTAACACCACTTACACCACACACAATAGTAACTAATGTGTGTGGTGAGGAAAGTGACCAGTAAGAAATGAGAGGGAGGCTGGGGGTGGCTGGTTTTTTTTTTATATATATAGAGACAGTGTCTTTATATACGTATATGTACGTACTTTATATATCTATACGTACTTCCCGCCTTCATGACAATTAGGCTAACCAGTTTCCCTGAATCATTTCATAAATGTTACATTGCTCACACTCCAACAGCACCTCAAGTCATAAAAGTCACCTGTCTCCACTCCTGTCTAGTGTGCCGACTCAGTCCTGTTGGAAGTCGAAGCCCCTAACACTCAAACTCCTCCTCCCCTTTACTCCCCTCCCTCAAACCTTTCCTGGGACAACCCCTACCTCTCATTTCCTCCACCCCAGATTTATGCACCTTCCTAGTCATCTTAATTTGCTCCATCCTCTAAATGTTCAAACAGCTTCAACAATCTCTAATCATCCCTCTCCTCTGAATAATACTTTTAGTAATCCCACACCTTCTAGTCTCCAAGTGCCAAATTCTCTGCAGCAGTGCTCTAAAATTCATGGGCTACCATTGTTTTAGCTAAAGCTAAAAGAAATTAAATGGTTAATAACTTGTCTCACATTTCTTCTAGGAACAGGACTTAATTTTAAGATGTTAGAGATTTGTAAATTTGGATTCATTTGAAATACAGTAAACCCCCTCTAACAGGGACTCATAGGTGTGTGTCCATTGAATCAGAGTTATGTTATAAACCAGCAAAAAAAAAAAAAAAAGTTCTAAAAGTATTCTACTGTATATTGAATATAGTACTGTAAACACAATTTACAGATACACTGCAATGAACATTGAAAGTAAAGTATTTAAAAGTTTAATTTTACCAGTTAATTTTTGTCCATAATTTTAAAAATCCACTTGCTGCTAACCAAGATAAAGTTGGGAAATGCCATTCCCACATGTTCCCACAACATTACACCACTGTCTGTCATTCTTTTCAACCTTCCTCTTTTCCTTCACTGCTCTCCCTATTAATATTATTTCATGATCATTCAGTAATTATGTTGGATTCTCAACTATTGTAACATACTTGAACAGGTAAACTTTGTCCTTGGTTGATGCATTGCATGTTCTATTATGCTAAAACACCAGCTATATCTCCTAACTCTTCCATGTCCATTGTGAATAAAATGTAACTTTGGCTTTCCTTGCCACTAAAAGGTTAATTAAGCCCCTACCTGTCTTTTCACTAAGGACTTTTATTAAATTGTTTCACGCCGGCAATAGAAGATGAAGGTATGTTGTCAGTAGCCATATTTAATTAGATTTGTTGTGTATTTCTAGACACGCTGCTTTCCTTTAATGTAACTATGTATGTGTGTGTTGATAAGGTGTTCTGAAAGTTACTTTTATTTTTAAGTTTAATTTTTCTTGAGGCACTGATGATCATGGTAAAGAAGATAATTAATTTATAACAGGATTCATTCCCAGTCAAGACCAAAAACAAATCATTAATATAGTGTGTGTAATCTTTATATTTTCTTTTCTAAGGTGAAAAATTCATTTTGAATAGAAAAATAATGTAAAAACTTGGTAGTTTTTATAAGCATATTAGAAGTAGCAAGTAAACTGAAGATATAAAACATTGGAATGTTGTTATAATGTAGTTAGGACACAACAGCTTTCAGGAAGAGAGATGTAATAGCTACTGATGGATCAACTAGGAATTGTTTGTAAAAAAAAATAAATGTAAAGTAAATGCACATGAAAATAAATAAAGAGCAAACTTAAGAATTTCATAAGGAAACAAAGTGAATTTTGCCTCAGGCTACTAATTTTCTTAAAATATTTTAGAATAATGTTTTGCACTTCACTTAAAAGTTTACATGAGGACTGTGTAAAGTCTTAGTGGATGTGACTAAAATTCCATGTGCACAGTGAATTCCATAGTGAAAGCATGAGTAGCGTAGGTAATTGCCAGTAAATACTTAGTGTGACTATGCACGGGAAGGGATTGATTGATTGTAATGACAAAGTAGGAGATTCACTAGATGTTTTGGACATGTAAGAGTGACTTGAAAATGATATGAGTGAGGTAAGTAAAGAAGAGGTATATCGTACGTGTGATTTGGGTGCTTATCCAAACAGGGTCAATGATAAGACTCTTTGGAGGCTACGTTACTTTATTTGGGTTCTTGGTACACAGGCCCAGAGGGCCATGCCCAGGAGATGGAGTAGACCTTTTTGACTGAGTGAGGTCGGCTGCCTGAGTGAGACAGGGTAAGCGTGGTGCGAGCTGAGCTGGGTAGTCCTATAGGTGGCAGCACCAGCATGGCGTGAAATATGAACCCAGCTGGGTATACATCGCTTGGGCACCTCCTCATGGTGTCCTCGACCATGATTGACTGAGAAAAAAACTTTGTCTCTCTCTGTCTGTCTCTCTCTGTGCTCTCTGTCTCTCTCTGTCTCTCTCTGTCTCTCTCTGTCTCTCTTCTGTCTCTCTGTCTCTCTGCTCTCTGTCTCTCTGTCTCTCTGTCTCTCTGTCTCTCTGTCTCTCTGTCTCTCTCCGTCTCTCTCTCTCTCTCTCTCTCTCTCTCTCTCTCTCTCTCTCTCTCTCTCTCTCTCTCAGGAATGGGGCACAGAACACACAATAAAAACAATCATACATGTACATACATATATACATACAGTGGACCTTTGGTTTTCGTGATTAATCCGTTCCAGAGTGCTGAAAACGAAATTCATGAAAATCAAAACCATTTTCCCCATAAGAAATAATGTAAATCCAATTAATCCGTTCCAGACACCCAAAAGTATTAACACAAAATAATTGTTTTAGAGATTAAATATAGATTAACATACAGAAAAGAATGACAAATCAATATAAAGCAATAATAACATCACACTTACCTTTATTGAAGACTTTTTGTTGCTGTATGGAGGAGGGAACGGAGAAGAAGTTACTATTATTTGGAAGGGAATCCCTTCCATAAAGACTTTAGGTACCGAGTCCTTATCTGGGGTTACTTCCTTCTTTGTTTTTTAATGGCACTAGGACCAGCTTAGAGTCACTGGACCCCTGTCGCTCAAAAAATTGTTCCAGAGAGGTCTGTGTCTGGAGTCTCTTTAAGATTTGCCTAAAATGGGACAAGGCATTGTCGTTGAACATGTTGCAGACACGGCCTGCAACAGCTTTGATAGGGTGATGTTCCTCCACAAGTGTTTGCTCCTCACTCCACTTTGCACAAATGTCCTTAATCTTTGAAGAAGGCACCTTCTTCCCTCTCTCTTCCTCCTCCTGTGAAGCAATTTCCTCAACTGTGCTCTGTTGCTGTTGCAGATGAAGGTCTTGCAGCTCTTCAGTGGTTAGCTCTTCACTGTGGTCCTCCACCAACTCTTCCACATCCTCGCCACACACATTGAACCCCTTGGAATTCCCCAATTCCACAATACATTCCACAACAGGTGTTGGGTCGACAGGGTCAGTCCCAAACCCTTTAACCCTTTCGGGATTATGGTCGTACAAGTACGTCTTACGCGCAGGGGTTATTGACGTACTAGTACGCATAAATTCTAGCGCCTTCAAATTAAGCGCGAAATGGCTGGTAGGCCTAGTGGTGAGAGAATGGGTCTGCGTGGTCAGTGTGCGCAGTAGGAAAAAAATCGGGGACCCAGTGGTGCATTGTGGGAACGCCATGTTAGTACACTCTGATCACCATGCCTGGCGGTAAGAAACTCCTCACTCCTCGGCAAGTGGAACACTTTTGTTCCCCAGTGACAGTTCTAACACTGATGGGAGTGTCAGTGGTGATGAGTTTCAAGGTTTTGATGAGGTTGTGACCGAAACTAATGACCATAATACCGGTAATATTGAGAAAGCCCAGACGACCCTCAGC
>WNWK01036005.1:0-19424 GCA_009830355.1 Cherax destructor | reverse complement strand
AAAGTCTGTGTATATTACATCTGCATTCTGTTTGTCTTGTAGACCGGTCGAGTAGTTAGGACAGACAGGAGCGACCTGCTCTAAACCCATGCTGCCCTGGGTTGTGTAATTGATGGGTATCGAGATGAGTGGCGATCTTGCTTCTTAGAACCTTTCAAAGATTTTTATATGGGACGTTAGCGCTATTAGTCTGTAGTTCTCTGCTATAGCTTTACTGGCCCCCTCTGTGGAGTGTGGCTATGTCTGTTGTTTTTAATAACTGTGGGACACCCAGTCTCCATACTCCCTGTCCATATGATGTTAAAAGCACATTTAAATGTTGTTGTTTACTTAGATTTTGCATAAGAAAAGAAATACTTTACTTTGTGTTTCTTTCAATTTCCTTTATGTCTTTTATTTCTGCCCATGTTTCTTGATTCCTGTAAGATTCCTTTATTTTTAGTTCAATATTTGCTTATACAACAAAAGTGTAGTTATTGGAAAAAGGGGAGATCTACACCCTTTCTCTCTCCCTCCATTCATCAATCATTTTGTATCTTTTCCTCCCTCCTCATAAGGACTATGATCTAAATTCATTTGCATAATGGAATAAACTTGAATGTGGGTATAATGCCTGTCATATACCTGTCAATCACACACACATTTCTTCCATCTTCCACTTGTAGGTTCCATGACAGATAGTTATTGGAGGCCAAATTGCAAAGTTGCAAGGCTTGTTGATTCACATGCTTTGTTTAAAAATAAAGGGGTTGAATTGAATTGAAGGTAGACCCTCACACACTGATTGGCCATTGTTCAATCCCCAGGTCAGTGGAAGTGTTTGCCATGTTTCCTTACACCTGCTGTCTCTGTTCATCTAGCAGTCAGTAGGTACCTGGGTGTTAGTTGACTGGTGTTTGTGTGGGTTGCAGCCTGGGGTGGGAAGATTGAATGATTACAGTCGAAATAAGACAAACAATCGTAAATGACACACTGACTTGACTTTAGTTGACTTTCTTGGATTATCCTGGCTGGCTAACCAACCCTCTGGATTAAAAAAACAAATCAATTTTATGTTAAGTAGTGTTCTGATGGTGTTGGTAACAATGTTGTCACTGCTTTGAACTTTCAAAGCGTAAATTCAATTTACATGCTAACTTGAATTAAATAGTGCATACAGCCTCTCCTCAGTTAACAACGTACTCGCTTACTGATGCCTCGGACTTACGACGGTCTGTAAGACCAGTATGCATACCTAAATAATGTATATTAGCGTTGATTTCCGCTATTCTGTTTATTACAATATACTACAGTACAGTACTGTATAAACATTAAAAAATTTACCAGAAATATTATAAATGGTGTGGTGCAATGGTGATATTAAAAGAATATCAAAGATTGTTGACACAAGCCCACTACCATTATAGTATGATCCTCACTTAACAACGAATTTGTTTAACGCCATGGTCTTAGGAACATAACTCCGTCGTTAAGTGAGGAGGGGCTGTAGTTCAAAAGTTGAGACTGACTATCTATCTATTTATCTTAAAAATTTTCACTTGCCTGCAAGCACTTTATCATAAAGCTAGAGTACCAACATGTATAACATTGTCCCTTATAAATTCAAATACTTATATATGCATACTATTTATTGCATTCGTGATTACTACATACTTGTTGTATATACAAAGTTTGAGCAATTAGTCCATATCACACTGTTCAAAAACTCTATGCACATAAAGGGCCCCAAAATTTGGAAGTCATTACCAGTAAATACTAAAGTAACCCGGTCTTATCTGAACATCAATTTAATACTCTTGTCAAAAACCACATACTCATACTCACCCTAAACTAAAAACTGAATATGTACTCAATACTTAACTTTACCAAATAATATAATTTAAATATTGACTATTGATATAAACAACCTGCCAAATAGTTTCAACTTGTCCCAATGTTAAGTTATTACACTGTTGTATGTATTAGTTGCAATTTATATACAGTAGGGCCCCACTGTAGGACAGACCAGCGAGGGGGTGGAACAGCAATATATTATACAGATCAACTCGATTGTATCGAGAATTCTTGTACAAGGGATGAACATGGAGAATATATTATAGCTAAATTTAAATCAAAAGACCTGCAAAAACCCCTCACAGTGATAAACATCTACAGATTACCACAGTCAAACATCCGCCACTTTAGTGAAAAACTAGGAAACCTGATAATCGATTCACGCCTTAACAAAGATCATTTGCTGCTCACAGGAGATTTCAACATAAAACTCCTACATGACCAAGACCCGCAGGTAACTGAATTCACAAACACTATGAGCAACTGCTTATTACTACCAACAATATCAAAACCTACAAGAATCTCTGATAATAGTACCTCGTTACTAGACCACATCTGGACTAACACAATATCTCCTCAAAAATCAGGCATAATCACAGAAAACACCACAGACCACTACCCTACCTTTCTCATAACTAACCTAGGCATTCTGCCCCAAGAAATTGCAAAAGTTACCTTCAGACTACATAATGAGTCTGCTGTTAATAATTTTATATCAGCTATGACGAACATTGACTGGCTTAACGAATTGGAAACACACTCAGATATTAATGAATGCATCAAGAACTTTCTTAAAAAAACACATAACCTCTATAACAGACATTGCCCGAAAAAAACTAAACAGATCACAGCTAAGAGACTTAACAATCCTGGCTAACACCCAGCATCCTTAAATCCATAAATAAGAGGCACCAATATGAAAAACAATATAGAAGGGTCTAATAACCAGAGAACAATCCAAACGCTACTCATCAATCCTTACTAGCCTGATAAGAAGGTCCAAAAATTGTATTATGAGAACAGACTCCAGACCGTAAAAGGTGATATGAAAAGACCTGGAAAACCCTATCTACAATTCTAGGAAATAAAAAGATATCCACGAACAATACCATCAAATTATCAAAAACAGACGAAGCCCTACTCTCACCAATTGAGACAGCAAACAGACTTAATGTTTTCTTCTCCACCATAGGAAAGAATCTAGCAGTAGGATCCCAAGCTCGAACACTCGTCCAACAGACTACCTCACCAACACCTACCCAGATACACTATTCCTAGCTCCTACCAACTCAATTGAAGTCTCACACATAATCAATACCCTTAAAAACAAAGCAGGAGACATAAACAGCTTACCACCCTTTATGTACAAAAAGCTACACATGTACTGTCACCAATTATAGCAGCATTATTCAATAAATCCATTGAATCTTCAACCTTCCCATCAATTCTCAAAATAGCTAGGGTCACCCCGATCCACAAAGGAGGTGACCAAACTGACTTGAACAATTACAGACCAATCTCAAATTTACCACTGCTTTCTAAAATCTTCGAAAAATTAATTCATAAACAGATCTATTCCTACCTCGTCTCACACAATGTACTAAACCCTGTCAATTTGGATTCAGGACCAACAAGAGCACAAACGATGCTATAACACACATGTTAGAGTTAATATACACCGCACTTGAGAAGAAAGAGGTTCCGCTGGGAATCTTCATAGACCTACGCAAAGCATTTGATACAGTCGACCATGATTTATTGCTCACAAAACTAGCGCACTATGGTATTAGGGGCACCCCTCAACTACCTAAAGTCGTACCTTAGCAACAGAAGTCAGTACGTGAACACAAATGGAGAGAACTCTTCCACACAACAAATTACAGTCGGTGTCCCTCAAGGTAGTGTCCTGGGGCCACTCCTATTCCTCATTTACATAAATGACCTACCGAATGCATCACAACTACTCAAACCCATTTTGTTTGCAGATGACACAACATATGTCTTCTCTCACCCAAATCCAGTCGTACTAGCCAACACAGTTAATGCCGAATTACAGAAAATATCAACATGGATGATGACAAATAAGCTTACTCTCAATACGGACAAGACCTACTACATTCAGTTTGGAAACAAAGCTACAAATGTTCCACTTAACATAACGCTAAATGGTTCACCCATCACAAGGCTCACAGAGGGAAAATTCCTAGGAATCCACCTTGACAGTAGTCTTAAATTCCAAACACACATACAACAAATTTCCAAGAAAATCTCAAGGACAGTAGGTATATTATCTAAGATACGCTATTATGTGCCTCAACCAGCTCTCATTGCACTATATCATTCTCTTATCTACCCTTATCTCACCTATGGAATCTGTGCATGGGGCTCAACAACATTAAATCACCTTAGACCACTCATAACCCAGCAAAAGGCTGCAGTCAGGATGATAACAAATTCCCACTCTAGACAGCATACTCCACCTATATTCAGAACCTTAAAACTACTCACCATAAAAAATATTCATACCTATTCATGTGCCTTCTACATACATAAAACTCTACATGCTAATATTAACCCTGCGCTCAGAATTCTCCTCAACAACTTTAATAGGTCCCACGAACATGACACAAGACACAGATCACTATTTGACATACCCCGAGTCCATACTAACCAATGTAAAAATTCTATGCACATAAAGGGCCCCAAAATCTGGAATTCATTACCAGTAAATATCAAGTTAACCTTGTCGGAAAATCAATTCAAGACTCTTCTCAAAAGTCACCTACTCACCCTATACTAAATACTCATACTGTAACAAACTTCCAAACCCAATATTATTTTCATTAAGAAGATCTCATTTTGATATGTTCATCCTCCTTAACACTTGTTGCAATCTCATATCATCATATTGTCATTTAAAATCTTATAGTATCATCATTTTCTTAATTTGAAATAAAATATATACCTAGATGAAACTCTAAAAACTATTTCTAGTATTGTTATTATACTAGTATAGCATCAACATACTGTAATTTGAAATAAATTCTACAACTAGATTAAACTCAACCAATTTCTCTTGTATTGTCTTTAAATAGTATGTATAACCATTTAATAATTTAAATAATATAGAACTAGAATAAACTCAATCAATTTCTTTAGCATTAAGTACTTAGTGAATAAGTCTCTAGAATAAACTGCCCCTAATGCCATGGCATGCCAGTGGCTCTCCTTGCATTACAGTTTTATAATTGTATTATATTTGTAACTACCAATAACATTGTACACTTGTAACATGCATTGAAATAAAAATATTATTATTATTATTATTATTATTATTATTATTATATGGCAGGTTAGGTTCCAGGGCAGGCTAGTGCCTTACCTTAAAGCAGACATTGCCAAAAAGCAGAATGGCATTTTTTCCAAACCCACTTATAAATGTATATAAATGCCAGACAACAAGCTTACACTAACTTTAGCAATAGTACTAGGCATTCATTAAAAAACACAATAGAAAGTAAGATACACACAGAGTACACTTATTACTTACCTTAAAGTACAGTAGTATTAACATTGATGTGTGAGATGTGAGTGGCAAGGTATTGTTTAAAACAAGTAAAACATTAAAAGTAATTTTATTTTCCTTGCAGTAAGCTTCAACCGTAGGTTTAAAATAGTGTGTGAACCAATTTATGAAAAGATCAGTAGTCATCCAAGCTTTTCATAGGATTTATAATAAACAGGGAGGCTACCTTTTGCATAGTTGATGGATAAATTTAGATTTAGAAAGGATGTAAGGAGACTCTGGAGCAAACTGCCAGGTAGTGTCATTGAAACGAGAACATTGAGCTGGGTGTGAGCTGGACGAACCTAGCATGGGATTCTCTGAGTGATAAATTATCATAGGTTTTAACTTGCAATCACCAGGAGCATTAGCTCCTAGCAAGAGTGTTAGCTGACACTCTTGGGTTATCGTGGGTTACACATATGCTGCTATATGTAACTGTATTTGATGGGGCTATGTCAGTGATCAACATATACTTAGACCATGATTTAGAGAGAGGTACAAATAAAAAATCGGTATACAAGAGACTGATCTTAAGGTGCTTGCCCAATATTGAGATCAAAATCAAAGGCGCTAAATTTTTTTTTTTAATTAATTGTAGGTAATCTGCAAGAAGGTTGTTAGAATATCGTTTTGGAGTTGTTGTTACTTTAATTCCTGTATATAAAGGGAAGGGGTAGTTAAAAGATAGTTTAAAAATGATAGTGTAATAAGTTTACCGAGTATACCACCAGGTAAAGTGTATGGTACGGTTATTATTTTTTTTTTTTTTTATTAACACATCGGCCGATTCCCACCAAGGCAGGGTGGCCCGAAAAAGAAAAACTTTCATCATCATTCACTCCATCACTGTCTTGCCAGAAGGGTGCTTTACACTACAGTTATAAAACTGCAACATTAACACCCCTCCTTTAGAGTGCCGGCACTGTACTTCCCATCTCCAGAACTCAAGTCCGGCCTGCCGGTTTCCCTGAATCCCTTCATAAATGTTACTTTGCTCACACTCCAACAGCACGTCAAGTATTAAAAACCATATGCCTCCATTCACTCCTATCAAATACGCTCACACATGCTTGCTGGAAGTCCAAGCCCCTCGCACACAAAACTTCCTTTACCCCCTCCCTCCAACCTTTCCTAGGCCGACCCCTACCCCGCCTTCCCTCCACTACAGATTTATACACTCTCGAAGTCACTCTGTCTCGTTCCATTCTCTCTACATGTCCAAACCACCTCAACAACCCCTCCTCAGCTCTCTGGACAATCGTTTTGGTAATCCCGCACCTCCTCCTAATTTCCAAACTCCGAATTCTCTGCATTATATTCACACCACACATTGACCTCAGACATGACATCTCCACTGCCTCCAGCCTTCTCCTCGTTGCAACATTCATCACCCATGCTTCACACCCATATAAGAGCGTTGGTATAACTATACTCTCATACATTCCCTCTTTACTTCCATGGACAAGGTTCTTTGTCTCCACAGACTCCGAAGTGCTCCACTCACCCTTTTCCCTCATCAATTCTATGATTCACCTCATCCTTCATAGACCCATCCGCCGACATGTCCACTCCCAAATATCTGAATACATTCACCTCCTCCATACTCTCCCTCCAATCTGATATCCAATCTTTCGTCACCTATTCTTTTTGTTATCCTCATCACCTTACTCTTTCCTATATTCACTTTCAATTTTCTTCTTTTACACACCCTACCAAATTCATCCACCAACCTCTGCAGCTTCTCTTCAGAATCTCCCAAAAGCACAGTGTCATCAGCAAAGAGCAACTGTGACAACTCCCACTTTGTATTTGCTTCTTTATCTTTTAGCCCAACACCTCTTGCCAAGACCCTCGCATTCACTTCTCTTACAACCCCATCTATAAATATATTGAACAACCACGGTGACATCACACATCCTTGTCTAAGGCCCACTTTTACTGGGAAATAGTCCCCTTCTCTCCTACACACTCTAACCTGAGCCTCACTATCCTCATAAAAACTCTTCACTGCTTTCAGTAACCTTCCTCCTATTCCATACACCTGCAACATCTGCCACATTGCCCCCCTATCTACCCTATCATACGCCTTTTCCAAATCCATAAATGCCACAAAAACATCTTTACCCTTATCCAAATACTGTTCACCTATATGTTTCACTGTAAACACTTGGTCTACACACCCCTACCTTTCCTAAAGCCCCTTGTTCATCTGCTATCCTGCTTTCTGTTTTACTCTTAATTCTTTCAATAATAACTCTACCATACACTTTACCAGGTACACTCAACAGACTTATTCCCCTATAATTTTTGCACTCTCTTTTGTCCCCCTTTGCCTTTATACAAAGGAACAATACACGCTCTCTGCCAATCCCTAGGTACCTTACCCTCTTCCATACATTTATTAAATAATAGCACCAACCACTCCAAAATTATATCCCCACCTGCTTTTAACATTTCTATCTTTATCCCATCAATCCCAGCTGCCTTACCCCCTTTCATTCTACCCACTGCCTCACGAACTTACCCTACACCCACAACTGGCTCTTCCACACTCCTACAAGATGTTATTCCTCCTTGCCCTACACACGAAATCACAGCTTCCTGTCTTCATCAACATTTAACAAATCCTCAAAATATTCTCTCCATCTTCCCGATACCTCTAACTCTCCATTTAATAACTCTCCTCTCCTATTTTTAACTGTCAAATCCATTTGTTCTCTAGGCTTCCTCAACTTATTAATCTCATTCCAAAACTTTTTATTATTTTCAACAAAATTTGCTGATAACATCTCACCCACTCTCTCATCTGCTCTCTTTTTACATTGCTTCACCACTCTTTTAACCTCTCTTTTTCTCTCCATATACTCTTCCCTCCTTGCATCACTTCTACTTTGTAAAAACCTCTCATATGCTAACTTTTCTCCCTTACTACTCTCTTTACATCATCATTCCACCAATCGCTCCTCTTCCCTCCGCACCCACTCGCCTGTAACCACAAACTTCTGCTGAACACTCTAACACTACATTTTTAAATCTACCCCATACATTTTCGACCCCATTGCCTACACTCTCACTATCCCATCTATCCTCCAATAGTTGTTTATATCTTACCCTAACTGCCTCCTCTTTTAGTTTATAAACCTTCACCTCTTTTTTACTTACTGATTCTATTTTCCTTGTATCCCATCTACCTTTTACTCCCACTGTAGCTATAACTAAAAAGTGATCTGATATATCTGTAGCCCCTCTATAAACATGTACATCCTGAAGTCTACTCAACAGTCTTTTATCTACCAATACATAGTCCAACAAACTACTGTCATTACGCCCTACATCATATCTTGTATACTTATTTATCCTCTTTTTCTTAAAATATGTATTACCTATAACTAAACCCCTTTCTATACAAAGTTCAATCAAAGGGCTCCCATTATCATTTACACCTGGCACCCCAAACTTACCTACTACACCCTCTCTGCATGTTTCTCCCACTTTAGCATTTAGGTCCCCTACCACAATTACTCTCTCATTTGGTTCAAAAGTTCCTATACATTCGCTTAACATCTCCCAAAATCTCTCTCTCTCCTCTACACTCCTCTCTTCTCCAGGTGCATACACGCTTATTATGACCCACTTTTCGCATCCGACCCTTATTTTAATCCACATAATCCTTGAATTTACACATTTATATTCCCTCTTTTCCTTCCATAACTGATCCTTCAACATTATTGCTACCCCTTCCTTAGCTCTAACTCTCTCAGATACTCCTGACTTAATCCCATTTATTTCTCCCCACTGAAACTCGCCTACCCCCTTCAGCTTTGTTTCGCTTAGGGCCAGGACATCCAACTTCTTTTCATTCATAACATCGGCAATCATCTCTTTCTTATCATCCGCACTACATCCACGCACATTCAGACAACCCAATTTTATAAAGTTTTTCTTCTTCTCGTTTTTAGTAGATTTGTACAGGAGAAGGGGTTACTAGCCCATTGCTCCGGCATCTTAGTCGCCTCATACGACACGCATGGCTTACGGAGGAAAGATTCTTTTCCACTTCCCCATGGACAATAGAGAAAATAAAAAGAACAAGAGCTATTAAGAAAAAGAAGAAAAACCTAGATGTGTGTATGTATATATATGCATGTGTATGCCAGTGTAGTGTGACCTAAAGTGTAAGTAGAAGTAACTAGATATACCTGTTATCCAGCGTGTTTATGAGACAGAAAAAAGACACCAGCAATCCTACCATCATGTAAAACAGTTTCAGGTTTCTGTTTCACAGTCACCTGGCAGGACGGTAGTACCTCCCTGGGTGGTTGCTGTCTACCAACCTACTACCTATTATTGAAAGAATTATAGGTAAGGTAATACAGAGAGCAGGATCACAGATGAACAAGGAGGGTTTAGAAAAATTTGATGTCACATTAGGGGGATGTAGTATGGAAGAAGTGAATGTGTTAGGAGTTTACTTGTCATTGTATGGGTGTTTCGGGCTCCTACCTAACATAATGGTTAGGTAGTTAGTTAACGTGCAGGCCACCAGTAACAATGGGTATGTCATCAGACCCAATGTTGGACTGCTGAGCCGGCTGGACAGTGTACACCAGACTCTCCAACTGTAGAGTGTGCTAGACTCTCCCAGAGTACTCCAACTTGAGAGTGTCCTAGACTCTCCCAGAGTACTGCAACTGGAGAGTGTTCACCAGACTCTCCCCGATACACCTACTACTGGCTGGAGAGTGTTCGCCAGACAGACCTGTTTGAGAGCGGAGACTCTCGCAGTGTACTCCTGACTCTTCATGATGGTGATAAGGCCCTAGATTAGACTCCATCTACTGGATTCACCAGACTGTTGTACCTTAAATTATTGTACCTGGAATTATTGTACCTGAAATTATTTTACCTTAAATTATTGTACCAGAAATTATTGTACCTGAAATTATTGTACGTGAAATCATTGTACCTGATACTGTGTACCCTGAATTTTGTTACCCGTAGATGTGTTACCCGGAGTCTGTCTGTGTACCCTGAATTTTGTTACCCAGAGTTGTGTTACCTACCCTGAGTTGTGTTACCCTGAGTTTGTGTAAGGTATTCAGTGTTGTACTTGGAGTTGTGTAGCCGCAGACAGAGCTTTGTCAGGTGTTTGTGAGAAATGAGTGCATCAGTTGACACACGTTTAGTGTTCAGGGCGGGGGTTGGGGGTTGGTGAACCCATCGACTATCTGGTGGCACGACACAAGTTAAATAGTCATGTGTAAAGATGCGGTAGAAAGGTTTCTCATGACAGAGGAAAGGGTGTCGTGTGTGACACGGTAGGGAAGGCGTGTCATGTGACATAGGTAGGGTGTGTCTTGTGACACAGAGGGTGTTGTGTGAGACAGAGAAGGGGTGTCATGGCTATAGGATTGGTAGTGTGCTGTGTGACACAGGAAGGTGGCATCGACTATGAGACAGCCACTGAATTTTATGATTGTTTTGACTTTAGCAAATTTATTACCTTTTAATACGAGTTCTTTGTTATAAAATGTGTATACCAAAAAGAAATATGTTTTTACACAAATTATATGAATGTTTTTATATTAATAATAAGATATTAAATATTGGAAATTTGTAGAGTATATTTTTATCCCGAACAGTCTTTTATTACAGAACACTAGTTACAGGCATTGGAATAAATGCACACTCTACCTGGGTACAGGTAATGTGTTTAGTGATAACTTGGTATTTTTTTAACAATTTGTTTATTTAGGATGTATGTAGTAAACCATAGAATACCAAAAAAAGGTGAGTGGTGCATTGAGGTGTCTGTGGAGACAAGTTAACGTTATCGAAGGAGGCAAAGAAGGTAATGCATGAGAGTATATTGGTATCAACACTATTATGTTTGTGTGAATTATGGGTTGTAAATTCTGCAGTGAGGAGGAGGGTTGGTTGAGGCAGTGATGTGCAGTCTAAAGGTAATGTGTGTTGTAAGTATTATGCAGAGAATTCATAGTGTTCAAATTAGGTAGTTTGTATATACTAAAATTATTAGTCAGAGGGCTTGTTGATGTTTGGTCAGTTGGAGGGTGTATAAATTTGTAGTTTAGGGGAGGATGGCCTGAAGGGCCAGGTTCGTTATTTCTCATTTGTCCAATTACAGTGGTACCTCGACTTACGATGGTCCCCAAACTCACCCTTTTATGTAAGTTTATTTTTTTAAACACTTTTGTAAGTGTAATTTTGGGGATCTAAAAGGACTAGTCTATTTTATATCATTCCTTAAGGGGATAAATTCGTTTGGTAATGGCACTTGAACAGTATTCTGGAATGAAAAAATATCGTAATTCGAGGTACCACTGTACTTGGGTCATTTCCATAAGGGTGATTGGCCTATTGAGAGGGTGCTGTGATTCGAGAGACAATATGTATAGATTTTTGTTATTTATATATATATATATATATATATATATATATATATATATATATATATATATATATTAAAAACATATGCAAAATTACATCATTACATACATGTAAGACACCATACGTGCCAAAATATAAACAACAGGCCAATTTGCCAAAATCAATTAAACAATAAACCAATCGTACATAGTAAGGTGTCTCTCCTGCACAATTATAGGTAAACTACCAAAACAGGAAGACACCCAAGTAAGAACCCCCCACCCACAATCACCCACAGTAACCCACTCTTTACATAACCCCCCCCAAACCCTAACCAAACACCCACACAAACAAAATAATAATTATAAACATTCAAACAAGGAGCATATCTAAGACAAATTAATACCTAACAATTAAAAACACTCTCCACCTAGAGTACATAATGCATAACCAAACTTAAATGTATTAAGCTTAACCTTTCCCAATGATACCAAATCCACACAAAACTGTAGACAGACCTGGACCCCCACCCCATGTCCAGAGAAGACATAGTCAATAAAGCAACCATTACCAACACTATTAAAGACATGTAAGATATACAAGCATGAATAATTATTATATACAAACACAAAACAATTATACACCTATGTAACCAGACATTTACAAAGAAAAATGTTGTATGATTGTATTCCAAGGAAGCTATGTATTACAAATTATAAAATGCCATATAATGGTAATACAAATCCCCAAACCATATGAAACACATATACAGTAACCCAACATCACATTTAATACCAAGACAATGTACAATCTTATCAAAATTAAATACAAGACAGATACAAAATGTCAAAAACAAAACAGTACATCAGAAAACTTAAATCTACAAATTGCATACCCGAAAACCCACCAAAGGATAAATTGCCGAAAACATAAGTTTCATTGGCTGCCAGTAATCAAACATTATACAACTGCATATATAAATATACCAACCACACATAAATGACAGCCACTGTCTCATGACCCATACCAACATTAGGTATACGTACAGAAGATATAACCAAGATTTTATATGCTAACATGTCACGGTCCACACATGACCGTACAAAAATAATATTTATCATATACACATAAACCAAAACATACGTATAACATATACTACCACCAACGTCAAAGCGTCAGGTTCCTTACAAATAGCCAACATAATTTACAGCACAGTGTCCTGAATCAATATTAAATAAGGACCACCATAAGTCCTGAACCTTCTAGGAGACAACAGAACCAGACCCAGAAACCACCACCCTCCACCCCTGACCTCAACCCTCCCCCACGACACAACACATACCCCCTCCCCTTTCCCTCCCCCGCCCAAACACAAAACTTTCACACTACTCCCACTCACCCAGACAGAACCCAATCCTAACACAAAAACCACACACACGCGCCTCAAAACCCAAAACACTAACTAACTACCTAGCCCCAAACCCCCACCACCCAAACCCCCCCAACATGAGTCCAGCCCAAAAACTCTTTACACCCAAAAAACCCACCCACCCCTCAATAACGTAAGCCTTGTCCCACGCACGCCCTACCATAAACCTCCCTATTCCGGCATTTAGTTCTATAAAAAGTAGCAGATAAAGCTTTAATTATGACATCTCCTCTTGTTCCCCTCATTCCCCACCACAAGAAACGTGTATGAAATGAAGTAATAGATATGACAAAGCCCTCCTGAAGCCTTCCGATAACCCCGTCATGTCTAAACTTAGCGCTGTGAGAGTAGACAACCCCTTCCCCCCAAGTTTCTACAACACTCCACTGAACCATTCCCTCACCCCTTCACAAAAATACACTGCATGAAATGCTGACTCCATACCCCCAACACCTGGCGCATGTCCCATGACCTACGAGTCCCATTATAAACAGCTGCTCCTTAGACGCTAGAATTCCATGCAAAAATCGAAACCCAGTATCTCTAACCCGAGAAGATAATTTTAATTTTTTCAACCAACCAAAACGAATTCCCCCCCGCCAATCATACATCGGATACCCAGCCTCACCCTGTTGTACCTTGTGCTCCTGCAAACGTATCGTATCCAACCTTCTCACCTTAACCCTTCCCGGTTACCGCACTACCAAGAGCGCACGTAAAATTGCCTCACAGGCCAAAACATCCGTCCTCCCCCACCACCTATGCAGTTCCTTCATTACATTCCCTACTCTCCTCCTCCCCCACCACCTACGCACTTCCTTCATTACATTCCCTACTCTCCTCCTCCTCCTCCTCCTCCTCCTCCCTCCCCCCCCCACCAAAAACTCCTGTGTGACAAAAACAGTCTGTAACCTACACCTACGGGGCACTAAACCCACACCTCCCCTATAATCGGTGCACATTAGAGCAATCGGTCTATAATCGTGTAAAGACGTTGGGTGCTTTCCCTTCGTTACCAGCACCACAACGCCTGTCCTCAAAGATTCTTCCATATGCCCCTGCTCCCTCATTTCATTAAACATCCGTACCACAACCCCCTGCAGCACCTGCCAATGTTGAAACATATAATTCTCCTGGCAGGCAGACCATCAATCCCCGGTGACTTTCTTTCCCAAACGTAAGGTCCTCACCGCTTCCCATACCTCCTCCTCCTCCTCCTCCTCCTCCTCCTCCTCTGTGATGTGCCCCTCCAACGCACGTGTATCCTCCTCCTCCTGCAAATTTCGTCCTATACCCCTCAGAAGCCTATCACACCTACCCTCAACCCTTTCCTTCCTCCACGTTTTACTTACTTTCAAACCAATACCCCGCATAACCACTCATACCCTCCCCTCAGTCATCCGTAACACTCTTCCCGCCACATACCCTCCCATATGTATCGATTGATGTTATTGGGTGGAAGTCTTCCCATTGTTCGTCACCCCACAGGTATTGGTTATTGTTGAATATTTATCTGTCATTGTTAGAGATAATTTTCTTCCACACCTCAGCCATCAAGTTAGCTTTATCTTGTTGGTCCTCGAGCAAGGTAGTCACTTCCTCCCCATCCACGTCAGTGATTCAGTATGGGAGGAGTTGAGTGGGTGAGTGGTTAGCCCCCAGTAGTGTACGGATGTTGCTCCAGAATTGTTCTGGGTGAGATCTGTACTGCTCATATAATGTCAATATACATATACTCATTGTATGTATTATGTATATTTAGATTGAAATCATTTGAAGTATTTTAGTCATGTAACAATGATATGTACATGAAATAATCTTCACAGAGAATAATAATAATAATAATACTTTATTGAGACATGGTACAATGATACATGGTTGGGTAGACAAGATACATAGGTATTAATGAGATGTACATGCCAAAAGCCCCTAATATGTTGTGCATTGCAGGCATTCTTAGGACTAGTTAATTATAGATTACATGGTAAAAAGTTATGGTTGATAATTTATACAATAAGTATATTGGCGTATCTAAGTTATAAAGTTTGAATATAAGTTGAACAGATCAATTAATTGTAGCAATGCAACTAATTGAGTTAGATAACAAATTAAAACAATTAATTGCATTGCAGTTACAGTTGACATGGTCATGTAAATGTTATGTAAATAGTTAGCTTAGTATGTATTATTCATAACAGGTTTTTACAATTAAGTGATTAGTCAGTTTTTGACATTAAGTGATTATTCTACTTTGTTTGGAATGTGTGATATTTAGCACTTAGGTTTTGGTGAGAAGGTTGTTTTTTAGCATCGTTTGGAATTGGGGTTGTAAAGGCAGGGTTTCTTTGGCAATGACAGGTAATGAATTGCAAAATTTCGTGCCTTTTATATGCATTTAGTTTTTACATAGTGTTAGATGGACATGGGGAACATCAAGGAGTGATCTGTGTCTAGTGTTATGGTCATGTGTCCTGTTAAAATTGGTAAGGAGAAGTTTGAGTAGATTGTTAATATTTGCATAGAGTGTTCTATGTATGTAATAGGCACAGTAAAAAGTATGGATGTCTTGTATGGTGAGTAAGTTTAGGTTTTTGAATATTGGTGGAGTATGTTGTCTGGCTACTTCTACTTACACTTTAGGTCACACTACACAGGCATGCACATTCATATATATACATACACACATCTAGGTTTTTGTCTTTTGTTAATAGCTCTTGTTCTTTTTATTTTCTCAATTGTCTTTTTGGAAGTGGAAAAGAATCTTTCCCCCGTAAGGCATGCGTGTCGTATGAGGCGACTAAAATGCCGGGAGCAATGGGCTAGTAACCCCTTCTCGTGTACACATTTACTAAAAAAACGAATAAGAACAGCTTTATAAAAGTTGGATGTTTGAATGAGCGTTGATGTAGTGCGGATGATAAGAAAGAGATGATTGCTGATGTTATGAATGAAAAGAAGTTGGATGTCCTGGCCCTAAGCGAAACAAAGCTGAAGGGGGTAGGCGAGTTCATTGGGGAGAAATATATGGGATTAAGTCAGGAGTATCTGAGAGAGTTAGAGCTAAGGAAGGGGTAGCAATAATGTTGAAGGATCAGTTATGGAAGGAGAATAGGGAATATAAATGTGTAAATTCAAGGATTATGTGGATTAAAATAAGGGTAGGATGCGAAAAGTGGGTCATAATAAGCGTGTATGCACCTGGAGAAGAGAGGAGTGTAGAGGAGGGGGAGAGAGAGAGAGAGAGAGAGAGAGAGAGAGAGAGAGAGAGAAGAGAGAGAGAGAGAGACGACCATAGTTATTCATAAATCCCACTAATCTCGCACTATGTAAAATGACAGATAGATGTATAGGATTTAAGCTCCTACCAGGAATAAAATTCTTCTTTTAGAAATGCCAATATGAGGATCCTTAGGGCTCCAAGATAGAGCCTCCCCACTAATAGAACAACTCACATACTTTCACGACCACACTATATTCATCCTTATTCTTATGACCACCTTAGTGGGCTACATTCTAATCAACTCAGCCTCTAACCTATATATTAATCGTTTTCTCTTTGAAAATCAAGAAATCAAAATCATAATCATTTGAACAATCCTACCCGCCATCATCTTAATTTTTATCGCAATACCATTGCTACGTCTTCTCTATTTACTAGATGAGAAAAAAAATTCAAGCGTTACTATTAAAACCATTGCCCACCAATGGTATTGATCCTACGAATACTGAGACTTCTTAAATATCGAATTCGACTCCTATATAGTACCATATGACAGTAACATATCCTCAAATTTCCGCCTGCTAGATGTTGACAACCGAGTAAGTATCCCACTTAATACTGAAATTCGCCTTATTATCTCAGCAGCAGATGTCATTCACTCTTGAACGATTCTGTCCTTAGGGTAAAAGCAGATGCCATCCCCGCCCCGGGCGACAAAATCAAATTAGGATTTTAGTTAATCGACCGGGCTTATTCTATGGCCAATGTTCAGAGATCTGTGGAGCTAATCACAGATTTATATATATCTTAATTGAAAGAGTTTCAGTAGATTGCTACCTAACCTAAACTGAATTTGCGAAAACTCTTTGACTCCGTCCTAATAGAATAGCATTACAACAACTTTAGATAACTTTTCAAGTGTAGGTCTTTTAAACCTAAAAAAGTATTTTTAATACTTCTAGAGAGCTAAAAATTAGTTAATGTAAATAACATTAGTTTGTCAAACTAAAATAATCTAATTCCTGATATTTTTATATTCCTCAAATAGGACCACTTCTCTGATTAAGACACAGGATTCTTCGTGCTGCTGCCGTCGACAGAGGTTGGTTGTCGTGTGCGCTCCTGCTTTGAACACTGATTCCCAAGCTGTTTTTGGGTTATCCTGAGTAATTCTTGACAAGAGCTGGAAAACTTGCTTGGCTTGCTGCTGTCACTTCGAGCCCCATCCCTTCAAGAGCGTTAGGCGTTGACTAGCCTGCTTGTTCCCCCCCTCTACCCCCCCACCACCACCCCCACCTTATCCTGCCTGCCCCAACCAACCCCATCACCCAAACGACTACACTGGCTGGTGGCCTATCCACAGAACACTCTCTTCACACTGCTGTCCTTCTTACTTTCCTGTCATGTTATTTTTTTGGCAACTTTGTCTTTTGGCGATTTAAAACAAGGCATTTTGACCATCTTGTAGGTATCCTGTGTGTTTTTTAAAATCCGGTCGATCTTTGCCTTGGGCCCCATCCCCCTCACCTCCTCGAGGGTAGGTAGGGTAGGCTATCTTAGGGGCTGACCTTCATAAGTCAGCTGAAGTAGGAAGTCAGTTTCACAGGAAATTATTTTCTTTACAGCATATTATCTGAGATAGCTTTAACCTAACAGGGCACCAGTGACACGAAGTCCAAAAGAGAAATCCTAGACTGCATTCGCATTAATGCCACGGTTGCGGTTGCACCAGTGGATATCTTTGATACCTATTCTGGTGCTATACTACTGGTGTCCTTGGAAGAGGAACTACTCCACCTACTAAAGAGAAATGTTGTTGACAAACTCTCCAATGACGGTGTCACTCCCATTCGCCCTGACAACTTCCAGGCACAGCGCGCTCTGTGTTCGTTGCACGCATCAACAGCATCATGATGCGTGAGTATACTGCGAATGAACTCGTTTAGGAGATCATGACTGAAAATGAGTTCAAGGTTCTCAATGCATACAAATTCAACATGAATGCGGCCAACCAACAATCGCTGAAGCTCATTCTTGAGACTCCTGATGAGGGCAAGCTTGTTTGTGAACGTAGCCTGAAATGCTTTGGCATGAAATGCACACCTGATCAAGTGAGTATGGAAAGGTTTGTCTCAATCACCCAATGCTTCAGATGCTACGAGTTTGGACATAACACCAACAAATGCACCAAGGAGAACACCATCTGCAGTATCTGTGCTGGAGAACATGTTCATAGGGAATGCCCCAACAGGAGCAAACCCAAGTGCATCCTCTGTGGCGATAAGCACCACGCTGTCTCCCCTGGCTGCCCCGCCAGGAAGGCTGCAATTCAAAAAATCCTGGACAACAGGAAGCTAGCACTGACCAACAGAACCACTGCCCAGTCACCCCCATTGTGTCCCAAGGAGCCTTCCCCAACCTACCAAGCTGTGGCAGTGCCCCCACTGCTACCTCTCCATCTAACAATGCCAGTGCCCCCACTGCTACCTCGCCAACCAACAATGCCTTGAACCAACCCAACTCCCTCCCTCCCTCCCTCCCTCCCTCCCTCCCTCCCTCCCTCCCTCCCTCCCTCCCTCCCTCCCTCCCTCCCATCCATCCCTCCCATCCATCCATCCATCCATCCATCCATCCATCCATCCATCCATCCATCCATCCATCCATCCAAAACCCACCCACCCAGACCCACCCACCCACCCACCCACCCACCCACCCACCCACCCACCCACCCACCCACCCACCCACCCAAAACCCACCCACCCACCCACCCACCCACCCACCCACCCACCCACCCACCCACCCACCCACCCACCCACCCACCAACCAACCAACCAACCCACCCACCCACCCACCCACCCACCCACCCACCCACCCACCCCCATCCCACCCCATCCCACCCCACCCTACCCTACCGCACCCCATCCCACCCCACCCTCCCTACCGCACCCCACCCACCCCACCCCACCCCACCCCACCCCACCCCA
>WNWK01036004.1:0-19424 GCA_009830355.1 Cherax destructor | reverse complement strand
ATTGTGAATACTTCCTTAAACCTCAAGTTGAGCTCCTCACATACCTCTTGATCATTACTTGTGGTTCCCCATCTTCTCTCCTCAGCCTTATCACCTGGTCCTTGACTGTTGTCTTCCTTCGGATGTGACTGAACATCAGTTTCGGGTCGGACTTAACTTTCGATGCTATGTCGTTTTCGTACTGTTTCTGGGCCTCCTCCGTACTTGTGCATACTCGTTTCTAGCTCTTCTACTAATCTCTTTGTTTACTTGTGTTCTTTGCCTTCTGTACCGTTTCCATTCTCTGATACTCTGAGTCTTTGCCTCCCTGCACCTTTGGGTAAACCAGGGGCTCTTTCTGGCCTTCCCATTTAAACATTTGCCTCTGGGTATAAACCGTTCCTCTGCCTCCTTGCACTTTGCCCCTACGTATTCCATCATTTCATTTATTGTCAGTCCTTCCATTTCCCTTTCCCACTGGATGTCCTGCAGGAAATTCCTCAAGCCTGTGTAGTTTCCTCTTTTAAAGTCTGGTTTGTCTCTATCGGTACTGTTTTCCCTCTCCACCTGTAGCTCTACAATGTACTCAAAGCTAAGCACCATATGGTCACTGGCTCCCAGGGGGCTCTCGTGCGTTATGTCTTCAATATCTGAGCTGTTCAGGGTGAATACAAGGTCCAGTCTTGCTGGTTCATCTTCTCCCCTCTCTCTGGTCGTGTCCCTGACATGTTGGTGCATCAGGTTTTCCAGTACCACGTCCATCATCTTGGCTCTCCAAGTTTCTGGACCCCCACGTGGTTCATGGTTCTCCCAGTCGATCTCCCTGTGGTTGAAATCTCCCATGATCAGTAGCTTCGCTCTGCTCATGTGTGCTTTTCTTGCCACCTCCGCCAGGGTGTGTGTGTGTGTGTGTGTGTGTGTGTGTGTGTGTGTGGCTCACTGTATGAAAATTAAGACACATGTGGAACATCTGGGTATCTTTATTATAGACGTTTCGCCCTCCAGTGGCTTTATCAATACTGATTCTAGGACATAATATGAAGACAGTAGAACTATATACAAAAAATGAGGTAATCAGGTGCGGGTGGGTGTGAGTTGGACCTGACTAGTTTGTGCTACTAGGTCAGATGCCGTGCTCCTTCCTTAAGTGAATGTAACCTGACCTGGCTGGGTCGGGACATTGGCTTAAGCCGGTGGGAGACTTGGACTTGCCTCGCATGGGCCAGTAGGCCTGCTGCAGTGTTCCTTCTTTCTTATGTTCTTATGAATGTAACCTGACCTGGCTGGGTCGGGGCATTGGCTTAAGCCGGTGGGAGACTTGGACTTGCCTCGCATGGGCCAGTAGGCCTGCTGCAGTGTTCCTTCTTTCTTATGTTCTTATGGTCACCGTTCTTAGCTACCCGAGAGTCTTTCGTCTACATTAAATTGCATCTGCCACTTCCCCGGCCACTGTATCAACTTACCCAGATCTTCCTGTAGCACTCTAGTGTGCTCATTAGATGGATGCAGACACAAAGGCAGCATAATGCGATACTTTAATAATATAATATATTTATTTACTACAAGTACATGTACATGGTATACAGGCCTAGCTGACATCAGTGACATACTACTATATAGAAAGTCCCTTGTTATGCTGAGCATTTCGGGCAGATTAGGTCAGTGTCCTAGGATGCGACTCACACCAGTCGACTAACACCCAGGTACCCATTTTACTGATGGGGAACATAGACAACAGGTGTAAAGAAACACGCCCAATGATTCTGCCCTGGCTGGAATCGAACCCAGGCCCTCGCCGTGTGAAGCGAGAGCTTTAGCCACCAGACCACCAGAGCCCTTTATTCACCTTTATTCACAAAGTTTTTGCCTACACATTAGAGGGTTCATCAGGTTACAAACAGATCTACATGTGTGGGCGAAACGTTGTCAATAAAGGATCGCATTAAACTGATTTTGTGTCCTTATCCATCGTGTCGGTATTTTTACCTTTCCTTTACGTAATCTATCCTAACCTAAGCTAAAATCACCATTCTTTAACTGTGGTCTCTGTTTAGATCGTATCGTAACTGTATGGGCCAGTAGGCCTCCTGCAGTGTTCCTCCATATAGCACTTGCTATATGGAGTACGTGGTGTGGAGGAATTGTGGTGAGGTCCAGGGTAGCAGCAGTGCCCGGGTCAGTGAGTACATACCTTGTCCCTACCTCCATATATGGTAAGCGTGGGCACACCTTCTCTACCTGTGCAAACTTCTGTTATGTCCGTATGGCGGAACACTGGCAACGTTCAGATGTTTTACGTTGGCTACGTTACAATGTAAACTGCAGATGAGGACAGAATACTGAGTATATAAACAACGTCAAGGTTGTTTATATACTCTTATACCAGGACACAACAGTGAATATACACTCAATGGCCACTTTATGAGGGGCATCCTTCTAGTACTGGGTGGGCTCATCCAATCTTCCCATCAGAACAGCTTGAATTCTTCATGGCATGAATTCAACAAGGTGCTGAAAACATTCCCATATTCATGCTGCAGATCTCCCGTTCCACCACATCCTGAACGTTTACATCAAATTCTGACCCTGCCATTTGCATGTGGCAGCAGAAATGGTAATTCGTCAGACAAGGCGACGTTTTTCCAGTCTTCTTTCCACTGTAGTCTCAGCTTCTTGTTCTTACCTGACAGGAGTGGAACCCGGTGCTGTCTTCTGCTCCATTTTTTCGCCCATCCACTTCAAGGTTCGACGTGTTGTGCGTTCACATATGCACTTTTGCATACCACTGCTATAATGCATCCTTATTTGAGTTAATGTCGTCATCCTGTCAGCTCGAACCAGTCTGGCCGTTCTCCTCTGACCTCTCTTATTAACAAGGCGTTTTTGCCCACAGAACTACCCCTTAATAGATGTTTTGTGTTTGTCACGCCATTCTCTGTAAACACTAGAGACTACTGTGCGTGAAAATCTCAGGAGATCAGCAGTTTCTGAGATACTCAAACCAGCCCATCAGTCATTAACAATCATTCCACGGTCAAAGTTACTTAGATCACATTTCTTCCCCATTCTGATGTTCAGTCTGAACAACATCTGAACCTCTTGACCATGTCTGCAAGCCTTTAGGCAATGTGGTGCTGTCACATGATTGGCTGATTGAATATTTGCGTTAACGAACAGGTGTACATGTATACCTGTACACCTGCACACCTGTCCACTGAGTGTATATATGTAGATTAATGGTTCAGAGAACCGACAAGTTGTTAAATTAGACACATATGCAACACTTGGGTATCTTTATTGAGGAAACGTTTCGCCACACAGTGGCTTCATCAGTCCAATACAAAGAAGAAAGTAGTAATAAAAGGAGGAGTTTGAGGTAATCCAGGCCGAGGGACTGATTACCTCAAACTCCTCCTTTTATTACTACTTGCATATGTGTCTAATTTAACATGAGTGTATATATACACACAGCGAGAAAGTGAGGTAAAACAGGTGACAAAAGCTTATATGGCAAAATTTAAAGTAAAGGGTAGTGCTTTAAAATATATAATAAATAAATATATTAAGAGCTGTGTTGTAGGGCCTTTGGTTGTATCCTCTTATTAAAGGTACCGTATATAAGGCGCACGATCATATGAGACGTATAAGACGACGTTTCCAAGCAGTTGTAACGTAACGTTAGTAAACAACTGATAAAACGTAACCCAAAGTCTACCCTCGACCCTCACCTTGAGCATATAAGACGCAGGTTGATTTTCCAAGAGTTTTCGTGGGAATAAAGCGCGTCTTATATGCTACCTCTGAGATGTTGAAGCTGTCGATGTTTTGAGTGATGGTTTGTGTGTGGTGGTGGTGGGAGAGGAGCTTCCTAACATCTCTTTCAAAGCTCAAGATGTTTAGTAAGTAATTTCGTATTGTACCTCTAGTATAGGCCAGTAGACCTGCTGCAGTGCTCCTTTCTTCTGTGTCACAGTGATGTTAGGAAGTATTTCTTTAGTCACAGAGTTGTCATGAAGTGGAACAATCTGGAGAGTGGTGTAGTGGAGGCAGGATCCATACATAGTTTTAAGAAGAGGTACGATAAAGCTCTTGGAGCAGGGAGAGAGAGGACCCAGTAGCGATCAGTGAAGAGGCGGGGCCAGGAGCTGAGTATCGACCCCTGCAACCACAATTAGGTGAGTATACACACACACACAACGGGCCTTGTGTCTAATCGACATGTGCCTTGGACAAAATGGTAACTAACAGTCCAGAGTTTGGGAAGGAAGGAGGAGTCACAGACGAAGGCCAGTCTGGTGCATTGCTCTCCACGTAACCTCATCACTCTCATACAACACGCTGAGTAACCCCAACATACAACCCTCCCACACAATGTTAAACAAAAACAGTGACCACAACACGCACAACTTTCCAGGAAGCAAATTGGTTAATTGAATAGTTAGATGAGTGTCAGGTCGAGGGGGTGAGCCTGGCTGGTCACTGGTCAGGCTGAGTCAGTGTTGTCAGGCTCTGACAGCGGCCAGCCAACCCGACCTCCCAATATAAACAGTGAATTGCTAATTGTTCTTCATTTGTCTCTCGGCTAAGGTTGGTCAAGCATTTTTATCGCCAAGAGTCTGATGAACAAGACTCATGGATATCTTTATTGCTGATATATTTCGGCAGTAAAGTTATGTGTTTCACATGTGTCTTATTCACGGGTTTGTCGGTATTGTGGTATTGTATATCATTAATGTGTCGCAGTGTCAGACAGGATAGTATAAACCTTGGTAATATTACCAAGGTTTATACCATATCATTAATGTACAGATCCTCAGGGTCTTTCTAAAGTGTTTTGGAAAAATAGACACAAATGCCGTATAATACAATTATTGACTACGTTTCGCCCACACAGTGGGATTTATCAACTCACAAACAGATTATCCTGAACAGAGAGTACATGAGTATATATGGGAAACATAGAGGAGTGGATTCTCACGTTATATGAGAATCCACAAAGAAGTTAAGAGGCTGGATCGTCAAGCGACACTTCCGCTAAGAAGTTGCCTCTTACTCCCACCACCATGAAGCAAGAAATGTGCAGGGCAAGATCCAGTGTCTTCCATCTGGAAGACACTGCAGCCAATGAAGAGAAAGAGCCAGGGCTTAACCCAGCTGCTGCTGCCGTCATTTCTCGTAGAACCAGCTAAAACTGTCTCTCGTATACCTGGTGGTAGTTGACCCATGAGCACTCATGTCCTTCCCAAAGGTACATCTGGCTCAGATCACTGCTGACCTTGCTATTGGCAAGACACAGTTCGCTCAAAAAGTCTCCCTTCGATCCCCACTGGGGAGGGGAATTTATATTCTACAAGCGCCACCTCCTTTCTCACAATGCTGTCGCATCGTGAGAAAATCAAGCCTTTGAATGGAGTAATCAATGACTCCACGAAGCTAGCTTTAGTTACCGCCGTTAGGACCTGCCTGCACGTCAAATTTACGGTAATCCACTCTCTGAAGGACTCCTTCATTGTCGTCTGTACAGACGACAATGAAGCCTCAAAAACTAATGGATGACTCTTCAATCAAGACCCTACAAACAAGACAATTCACCATATCCCCGTCTCCATTCTTGAAGGCGAAACTTTCGGTCTTTGTGAAAAGACTGGACAAGATCGTCACGTCTCTCTCTGCTGAAGCATCTCCAAGATCCCTAACGCCTCATCTATGCTAAAGATCACATTCTCAGACATCTCCATGGCTGCCCAAGCTCTCTCTGACGGTCTGGCCATCTCATATTACCACATTCATCCAAACCATATAGAACCAGAACGTTTCACACACATCTCCTATTGCTGGACCTGCCTACCTGGAGTCTACCTGGAGGGCATTCCGGGGATCGACGTCCCCGCGGCCCGGTCTATGACCAGGCCTCCCGGTGGATCAGGGCCTGATCAACGAGGCTGTTACTGCTGGCTGCACGTAGTCCAACGTACGAACCACACCTTCAGCCGACATCCTCAAGATCCTTCCCAACGTTGTGAAGTTTAAAGCACCTGCAGACCTGTCTCCTGACCCAGCAACTGCTCCTGTAACTTCTATAACCACTCCAGCGTCGACAACGATGATCATGCTGCCTCAACCACCGTCTCCCACGCCTCCCAACCTGCTGTTACACCTCCATTACACCTCTCCACTGCTCCTGTCGACCCTCAGTCACCTGCTAACACCATTGTAGACTCGCCAAATGAATCCACTCCAGAAGAAGATAGTGAAATTGCTGAAATATGATCTTAGAATCAGATTATCTTACTAAAACAAATATTACTATTATATGTAATAAAGTTGAGAAGTAATGGATGCGTACTGGAGGATTATATTTTCGCGTACTGGAAAAGGGAGATTTACGCATTAAATAATGACAGGTCTGCGAAGTGGATTAATGCTGGCTTGCGTAATGAAAAGTGACGTGCTTGCGTAATGAAAATGACAGGATTGTGTATTGGAAAATGACAGGATTGTGTATTGGAAAATGACAGGATTGCGTATTGGAAAATGACAGGAGTGAGTATTGAAAATGACGGGCTTAATAATAATAATAATAATCATAATGTAGAATAGGAATAAGAAGAATTACTGCAACGTGATGGCAAACCAGGAAGTGCTAGATGATTGTTTGTTAATGATGTGTGTGTGTGTGTGTGTGTGTTTTGTGTATCGGAGAGCCATGTCATCTTTGATGACTTCTGGCCGTGATACTGTGCGTCTCTCTCTCTCTTTCTCTCTCTCTCGCCTCATCATATCTACTCCTAAAGCTGTGTAGTATTGAATTTGCCTCCACCACTGCATCACACAAGTCATTCCATTTTTCCTACCATCTCAAGACTAAAGACACACTGTACTTCCTTGTATCTTTATGGATCAACTATGTATGTGTGTGTAATAGAGAAGGTAGTAATGACAGTGCTAGAGATAATAACAGCAGTACAGTAACAGTGAACATGACATCCGGGATATAAATAAGGAGAAGAAAGTGCCAGTATTGCGTATATTCTCAGGGTGTATTTCTATCGGCGTACGTACCCGGACAGCGGCTGTGTATGCTCGTATAGACCGAGAGTGTAAATGGTGTACATTACCGATACGCTGGAAAAAGACTGATGCGGTATAATGTGACGGTCACTTCATGGCCAGCGGAAGGCCTCAGTCAGATGACCAAAAGCTCCACAAAGAAGTTAAGAGGCTGGATCGTCAAGCGACACTTCCGCTAAGAAGTTGCCTCTTACTCCCACCACCATGAAGCAAGAAATGTGCAGGGCAAGATCCAGTGTCTTCCATCTGGAAGACACTGCAGCCAATGAAGAGAAAGAGCCAGGGCTTAACCCAGCTGCTGCTGCCGTCATTTCTCGTAGAACCAGCTAAAACTGTCTCTCGTATACCTGGTGGTAGTTGACCCATGAGCACTCATGTCCTTCCCAAAGGTACATCTGGCTCAGATCACTGCTGACCTTGCTATTGGCAAGACACAGTTCGCTCAAAAAGTCTCCCTTCGATCCCCACTGGGGAGGGGAATTTATATTCTACAAGCGCCACCTCCTTTCTCACAATGCTGTCGCATCGTGAGAAAATCAAGCCTTTGAATGGAGTAATCAATGACTCCACGAAGCTAGCTTTAGTTACCGCCGTTAGGACCTGCCTGCACGTCAAATTTACGGTAATCCACTCTCTGAAGGACTCCTTCATTGTCGTCTGTACAGACGACAATGAAGCCTCAAAAACTAATGGATGACTCTTCAATCAAGACCCTACAAACAAGACAATTCACCATATCCCCGTCTCCATTCTTGAAGGCGAAACTTTCGGTCTTTGTGAAAAGACTGGACAAGATCGTCACGTCTCTCTCTGCTGAAGCATCTCCAAGATCCCTAACGCCTCATCTATGCTAAAGATCACATTCTCAGACATCTCCATGGCTGCCCAAGCTCTCTCTGACGGTCTGGCCATCTCATATTACCACATTCATCCAAACCATATAGAACCAGAACGTTTCACACACATCTCCTATTGCTGGACCTGCCTACCTGGAGTCTACCTGGAGGGCATTCCGGGATCGACGTCCCCGCGGCCCGGTCTATGACCAGGCCTCCCGGTGGATCAGGGCCTGATCAACGAGGCTGTTACTGCTGGCTGCACGTAGTCCAACGTACGAACCACACCTTCAGCCGACATCCTCAAGATCCTTCCCAACGTTGTGAAGTTTAAAGCACCTGCAGACCTGTCTCCTGACCCAGCAACTGCTCCTGTAACTTCTATAACCACTCCAGCGTCGACAACGATGATCATGCTGCCTCAACCACCGTCTCCCACGCCTCCCAACCTGCTGTTACACCTCCATTACACCTCTCCACTGCTCCTGTCGACCCTCAGTCACCTGCTAACACCATTGTAGACTCGCCAAATGAATCCACTCCAGAAGAAGATAGTGAAATTGCTGAAATATGATCTTAGAATCAGATTATCTTACTAAAACAAATATTACTATTATATGTAATAAAGTTGAGAAGTAATGGATGCGTACTGGAGGATTATATTTTCGCGTACTGGAAAAAGGGGAGATTTACGCATTAAATAATGACAGGTCTGCGAAGTGGATTAATGCTGGCTTGCGTAATGAAAAAGTGACGTGCTTGCGTAATGAAAAATGACAGGATTGTGTATTGGAAAATGACAGGATTGTGTATTGGAAAATGACAGGATTGCGTATTGGAAAATGACAGGAGTGAGTATTGAAAATGACGGGCTTAATAATAATAATAATAATCATAATGTAGAATAGGAATAAGAAGAATTACTGCAACGTGATGGCAAACCAGGAAGTGCTAGATGATTGTTTGTTAATGATGTGTGTGTGTGTGTGTGTGTGTTTGGTGTATCGGAGAGCCATGTCATCTTTGATGACTTCTGGCCGTGATACTGTGCGTCTCTCTCTCTCTTTCTCTCTCTCTCGCCTCATCATATCTACTCCTAAAGCTGTGTAGTATTGAATTTGCCTCCACCACTGCATCACACAAGTCATTCCATTTTTCCTACCATCTCAAGACTAAAGACACACTGTACTTCCTTGTATCTTTATGGATCAACTATGTATGTGTGTGTAATAGAGAAGGTAGTAATGACAGTGCTAGAGATAATAACAGCAGTACAGTAACAGTGAACATGACATCCGGGATATAAATAAGGAGAAGAAAGTGCCAGTATTGCGTATATTCTCAGGGTGTATTTCTATCGGCGTACGTACCCGGACAGCGGCTGTGTATGCTCGTATAGACCGAGAGTGTAAATGGTGTACATTACCGATACGCTGGAAAAAGACTGATGCGGTATAATGTGACGGTCACTTCATGGCCAGCGGAAGGCCTCAGTCAGATGACCAAAAGCTCCAGCTGCGGGTCATCATGTAACTAATACTCGCGTAAGGAAATACTTGTCCTGTTTCCTGACAAACCTTACCTAACCTAACCTAACCTAACCTAACTTCCTGGACAAAACCTGGGCCAGGACAACACCGGTGAATCACACTCAAACTCTAGTTATAATGGAAAAAAAGACACTTGTATACAGTTCAGAACATTTATTAGAAGAAACGTTTCGCCACATATGCGAGACCTGGTCATGGACTGGGCCGGGGGGGGCTTTGACCCCCGGAACTCCCTCCGGGGGTCAACTTTTACACATGTGTAACACGACATTTTTAGTGTGACAACGTTTCACTCTCCAGGAGCTTTGTCAAGCCATAACTACTTGACAAAGCTCCTGAAGAGCGAAACGTTGCCGCAATAAAACAAATGCACACGTATCCTCTTACCTGACCCTCCATGTATATGTGACAAATAGTTTGAAACCCGACAAGTTGAAAATTGAGCCACTTATGCAACATATGGGAATCTTCATTAAGGAAACGTTTCGCCACACAGTGGCTTCATCAGTCCAATACAAAGAAGAATGGTGAAGATCAGAAGAGGCTTTAGGTAATCAGTCCCACAGATGCAGTGCAACGCAATCCAAAAAAAAATTATTGATTAACATTGCATGCAATTAAGATCACAGTAAACAGGTGATATCACAATATGCACAACAACCACTGGAACTAATTTGATAATGTGAGAAGTCACGAAAGCGCCTGGGATTTTCGAAATTTGTTTTTTTCACAGTGGTTGTTCTGCTTACTATTGCCTGCACGACAGGTTAATAAATCAAAGCCAGAGACAGGGTAAGTCTTTGCTAAAACGACGTTTTGCTCATCGTAAGCTTTGCGAAACGTTTGCTCTGTCTGCGTCTTTTAATATCTGCTGCTCATGGCTGTGCTTGTACATGTGCGACATCTGGGTATCTATATTTGTAGACGTTTCGCCATCCAGTGACTTTATCAATGCAATACAAGGACATAATGTGAAGACTGTAGAACTATCTGCAAAAGATGAGGTAATCAGTCCCTGCGCTTTCGAGAGAGAGAGAGAGAGAGAGAGAGAGAGAGAGAGAGAGAGAGAGAGGGTGATTAATTCTGATCAGCACTTCCCAATTTGCTCCAGCGATCAGGGACACAGTGTGGAATAAAAGGAAAACGATTACTTGTTGTAAAATTGTCATTTTCCGTCACTTAGACGGTAAATGACGTTCTAGGCTTCAGTCTTAGTATCGTTCTAGCTTTCAGTCTTAGTATCGTTCTAGCCTTCAGTCTTAGTATCGTTCTAGCCTTCAGTCTTAGTATCGTTCTAGCTTTCAGTCTTAGTATCGTTCTAGCCTTCAGTCTTAGTATCGTTCTAGCCTTCAGTCTTAGTATCGTTCTAGCCTTCAGTCTTAGTATCGTTCTAGGCTTCAGTCTTAGTAGTATCGTTCTAGGCTTCAGTCTTAGTATCGTTCTAGGCGTCAGTCTTAGTAGTATCGTTCTAGGCTTCAGTCTTAGTAGTATCGTTCTAGGCTTCAGTCTTAGTATCGTTCTAGGCGTCAGTCTTAGTAGTATCGTTCTAGGCTTCAGTCTTAGAAGTATCATTCCCGGCTTCAGTCTTAGTAGTAAGGCGTAACGTTGCATCGTGAACAGTGGGAGTGAAGAACGAGGAGTGAACGTCCTCCTATACACTCCTGCTGACGAACAAGGCGAATGTTGGTGAACGTTCATTTGTTGGGACTACGTTTTGCTCTGGGTAAAACGTTATCTAGCCACAGCGAAACGTGGTCTACGACGTGTGTTTTCTTCGGTATCCTTGACTCAGTTATTAGTATACAAATAGAGGTAGCAGGAGTGTAAATACAGTCGCTTTCAGCAGGTAGCCTCGGGATGTACTGCTAGGTCCTTTGCCATCTGTAGATAAATGATTCAGAGAACCGTCAATTTGATGAATTAGACACATATGCAACACTTGGGTATCTTTATTGAGGAAACGTCTGTTTTTCCCCATGCACAAGTTCTCGGTATATGATATAGGGAGACAAAAAAGCCTATATTTTTCTTTTTTAAATTTTGCCCAGAACGTATAGGACAGCGCCACTCATACTATGAATGTACATACCATTATCACGATATTATAGGACAGCGCCACTCATACTATGACAACATACCACTACGAAAACAGTACATTACAGCCCAGTCAGCCGACACACCATTAACAATATCAACATCCTTGGCTGTTTCAGTATACAAGACTCACTTGTTTTACAATTTCAGTATCCATAGTTACAGGTTTCATTAATTACCAGCATCTGTTTACTGCATATCCTTCATATTTTTTGTGTAAACCTCTGCCAGTCTGAGCAGGAATGTGCTTAATTTTTATCGCACATGTCTGTGGTGTTAATTCTAAACTCTTGTAATGTGTTGTATTTAGAAATAGTGTCAGGGAGTCTGCAGGTGTCTCATGTCAACTCTGTAGTCAAGTGATTTGACAGAGCGCCCCCTTCAGGGACGCCTTGGCGTTGTATGTAAATAAGACACACAATTCTGGTTATGGCATAATAAGACACAAAATTCTGGTTATGGCATTTAACTGTGAAGATGAAAAGTATTCAGAGTAATATGCCATACCCTGCATTGTGTTTTATTTCCACTGTATGACAGTGTCATGGCACTGTATGACAGTGTCGTGGCACTGTATGACGGTGTCATGGCACTGAAAACAGTCCAATGGTTCAGTGAATTGGTACCACCCTGCCCTTGGTTCTAGCCTGATTTACTACAGTTCCCCCTGGCACCGTATGACCCCTACCGGGTTTAGGACTTCGTGAATATAATCGTCGGTGGGGATGTCGTGTGATGGTTTGATTTGTTGTTGCTGACCGCTGGTTGCACTTGTGTCGACCGTCGGTGAGCTTATAGTCCTAGTGTCATTCTGAGATAAGAGTCACTTTCCTATCACCTGTGTTTTTTTTTTATTTGAGAGTTAGAAAGCGCCAACGACTTGATGTTCAGTAAGGGGTATTAGGCTTTGTGTCGTGGAGTGCTAGAGGCGTGATTACTCTATCATGAAGGAAGAGCAAAAGGGTTCATGTCCTCTCGACAGAAGTAAACACAAAAGGTCACCTTCACCATTGAAAGCTTAAGTTGGCAACGCAGCAGAGCAGCCACCAACACACACATTTCTAAACTTGTCACTTTGTTTTGATCTAAAGTTTACCCTAAAAGAACAACTGCGTTTGTGCAAACGTGCCAAATAGAGATTTGTCCTTCAGTGAACTTAAAAAGATGGGGCGAGTCGAGGGAGGGAAAAATAGTACAGCCTGAGCATGGACAGTTAAAACACTAATTCCTGTCATATAAGTGTGATATGGAAGCCTCTTAAACGTTTTGCACTCTCGAACAGTTCCTGGTTTTCTATGCGGTCCCTTAGAGTGTAAAAATAGGCGATAAATCTTAAAAAATTCTGCTTATACCTCTTCATTTACACTTTTATATATCTTAATAGATCTTATTCTAGTAGCATTTACCTTCCAGTTGACGAGGGCAGCGGGAGAGATGATTCACGAGGCCATTAAGAGGAAGTATATAGCCAGTTGTTACGTTATGTTAGACAGCCATGGAACGAGTTCTGTCGTTCGTCAGGGGCAATGTTTTGATGCGGTCAGGATGGTGTGAGCTGTGGTGTGAGCTGTGGTGTGAGCAGTCTTGGCATTGTCACGGAAAGAAGAATGCTGTGGCGTCTGTTTCTGGTGCTTGTGTTGCTGCTGCGTTGCTACTGTTTCTGCTGCTTGATGTGTAGCGTTGTTGCTATTGCTACTTTTGGTGCTTGCTTAAATGCTTCCTTGCTGCTGCTGCTGCTGGTGCCTCTGTAGCTGCTGCCTGTGATGCTGTTGCATTGTTGCTGCTTCTGCTACTTCTGCCTGTGATGCTGTTGCATTGCTGCTACTGCTGTGCTGGTGCCTTTGCAGCTGCTGGGATGCTACTGCTTCTGCTGCCTGTGCCACTGCTACGTTGCTGCTCCTAATTCTAGTGCCTATTCAGCTGCTGTTTTGCTGTTCCTCCTTACACGACTGCTCTTCCTGTTGACTCAGTTTCTGCTGACGACTGCGCTGCAGGTGCCGCCTTTCCTGGTGTTCTTGCCATCTTCTTAACACTGCTGAGCGTCACTTCAGGTGTTTACAAACGTCACTCCCTCATGTCACCTTCCGGTGGGGAGACAAACGCAGCTTCCCTGAGCTCTATTACCAATTAGCAACGTACTTATCCCCTCCGCTCTGTCATAATAATAATACTATCTTTATTTCTACAAGTACATGTACAAGGTATACAGACCATAGCTGATATCAGTGACATACTGCTACTATATATAAAGCCCATTGTATTAATGTATTGTTTGTAAGGGCTTGATAAAGCTCCTGGAGAGCGAAACGTTGCCACAGTAAAATGTCACATTAATTGCACTTGTGTCCTTTTACAGAAAGCTCCTTGTTATGCAGAGCATTTCGGGCAAATTAGGTCAATTTTGTATCCAGGATGCGACCCACACCAGTCGACTAACACCTAGGTACCTATTTTACTGCTAGAATAACATGGACAGCAGGTGTCTTATGGAAACACGTCCTAATGTTTCCACCCGTACCGGGGATCAAACCACGGACCTCAGTATGTGAGCTGAGTGAGCTTGCAATCGAGCTACGGGACACCTCGTTGTGTACAGACATTGGGGCCTTAATGACCCTCGTATGGTAGACAGGTTTGAGATCGATTAAGCCAAGGAAGTCCTGTTTCTGCAACCATCTTAAGCAGTACCACTTCAGATTTCTAAGCGAAATGGATTTACTATACCAATTTTGACTTTCTCTTTGACTCAAACTTAGGTCAGGTTAGGTAAGGTTAGATTAGGTTAGGTAAAGTTTGTCAGGAAACAGGACAAGCGCTTTCTGACGTGGGTCTTAGTCATTGAGGCCTGGTCACAGACCGGGCTGGGGGGCGTTGATCCCCGAAACCCTCTCCAGGTATACTCCAGGTATTTGATGACCCACAGCTGGAGATTTTGGTCATCTAACAGAGGTTCATTCTGTCCCCTGGCCATGACGTCATCCTGATGTTTTGCCCTTTCTTGTGAATATAATAATAATAATAATAATAATAATAATAATAATAATAATAATAATAATAATAATAATAATTAAGCACTTATGCAAACCTCTAGAAATCAAATCCAAATTTAAATAGTATTCTCAGTGTTTGACTTGGTTAAATTACCAGCTCCAGGGCCCCTTAAAGGTGTTGAGTTATAGCTCTTGATTTCTTTTTTCTCTTGGGTGTTTAGTTAAATCTTGTGGGTCCTCGAGGATGCTACTGTCCCGCTTCGTGACCTCTTGGGAAGAGGGTGAGTTAAGATAAGATAAGATAAGATAAGATTTTCTTCGGATTTTTAATCCCGGAGGGTTAGCCACCCAGGATAACCCAAGAAAGTCAGTGCGTCATCGAGGACTGTCTGTCTTGTTTCTATTGGGGTCCTTAATCTTGTCCCCCAGGATGCCACCCACACCAGTCCACTAACAACCCAGGTACCTATTTGCTGCTAGGTGATTAAAAGTATAAAATACCGAAACGTTACGAAAATTAGACACAAATGCAGCATAATGCGATCCTTTATTGACTACGTTTCGCCCACACAGTGGGCTTTACGTTTCACCCACACAGTGGGCTTTATCAGGTCACCAGCAGATCTCTTGTGACTTGATAAAGCCCACTGTGTGGACGAAACGTCGCCAGTATAGGATCGCACCTGAGTTCATTTTTTTCCGAGGGTAAGTTTTCAAGGTTCAACTAATAGTCTTTAGTTCATATCTGAAGGTTCAGACTTTGATCCCCTCACAATGAAAATATTGGGCGAGCTTCCTTACACCTGTTTACCTAGCAGTGAGTAGGTACCTGGCTGCTAGGTGACTGATGTACGTAGGTACCTGGCTGCTAGGTGACTGCTGTACGTAGGTACCTGGCTACTAAGTGACTGATGTACGTAGGTACCTGGTTGCTAGGTGACTGATGTACGTAAGTACCTGGCTGCTAGGTGACTGCTGTACGTAGGTACCTATCTGCTAGGTGACTCCTGTACGTAGGTACCTGGCTGCTAGGTGACTGATGTACGTAGGTACCTGGCTGCTAGGTGACTGCTGTACGTAGGTACCTGGCTGCTAGGTGACTGCTGTACGTAGGTACCTGGCTGCTAGGTGACTGCTGTACGTAGGTACCTATAAGAACATAAGAACATAAGAAAGAAGGAACACTGCAGCAGGCCTACTGGCCCATGCGAGGCAGGTCCAAGTCTCCCACCGGCCCAAGCCAATGTCCCGACCCAGCCAGGTCAGGTTACATTCACTTAAGGAAGGAGCACGGCATCTGACCTAGTAGCACAAACTAGTCAGGTCCAACTCACACCCACGAGCACCCATTCATATATTTATCTAGCCTATTTTTAAAACTACACAACGTTTTAGCCTCTATAACTGTACTCGGGAGTTTGTTCCACTCATCGACAACTCTATTACCAAACCAATGCTTTCCTATATCCTTCCTGAATCTGAATTTATCCAACTTAAAGCCATTGCTGCGAGTCCTGTCAATACTAGATATTTTTAGCACGCTATTTACATCACCTTTATTTATTCCTGTTTTCCATTTATACACCTCAATCATATCCCCCCTAATTCTACGCCTTTCTAGAGAGTGCAGATTCAGGGCCCTCAGTCTATCCTCATAGGCAAGATTTCTGATACATGGAATCAACTTAGTCATCCTCCTTTGTACGTTTTCCAGAGCATTTATATCCATTCTGTAATACGGTGACCAAAACTGTGCAGCATAATCTAGATGAGGCCTAACCAAAGATATATAGAGTTGAAGAACAACCTGAGGACTCCTATTATTTATGCTTCTTGATATGAAGCCAAGGATTCTGTTCGCTTTATTGCGAACACTTATGCACTGCTGTCTTGGTTTTAGATTACTGCTAACCAGAACTCCTATCTGCTAGGTGACTCCTGTACGTAGGTACCTGGCTGTTAGTTGACTGCTGTACGTAGGTACCTGGCTGCTAGGTGACTGCTGTACGTAGGTACCTGGCTGCTAGGTGACTGCTGTACGTAGGTCGTATCCAGGCAAAGAGTATCAATAGATACCCATAAGAAGTAAGCCAGACTAATTGAGTTTGTTGGGATATTCAGAGTTATTAACTCTCTGGGTTACATAAGAACATGAAAAGGAAGGAGCACTGCAGGAGGCCTACTGGCCCATACTAGGCAGGTCTTTCTCAAAACCGGTGAGGTCACCTGTAGGTATGTGATAGCTATGTGAGGTTCAGTGAGGATTAGTTTAGCCACTTCCTCTGAGATTGGAAATAAATTTGACGTTAGTGCATTTGTTTTGATTATGGCAATAAATGAAGATTCCGAACAAAGTCTACTGCACCTGTCTGCTTCCTTTATAAATTTGGCTTCGGGAAAGTTCATAAAAAAATCGGTGTTACGGTGGAAAGTATTGAACACTCATTGTTGTTGTTCCTCTGACAAACATATCAGAGCTCTGAGATTTGTGCTCAGTTTCCTGGAGTTTTCCCTAATACTTCTCACACACTTCACCAGGAGCGATATAAACACTGGCAGATGTAAACAGTGGCAGATGTAAACACTGGCAGATGTAAACACTGGGTTTTGACTTCTCATTGACTAAATATTTGATGAATATAAAAATAATTATAATCATAACCATAATTTTTAAAGGGGTGGAGGGGTAAGCCAGCGGAAGGCCTCGGTCAGATGACCAAAATTTCCAGCTGTGGGTCATCATATGACTAAGACCAGCATCAGAAAACACTGTTTCCTGACAGACCTTACCTAACCTAACCTATTTGATAGCACTGGAGGATATGTTAGCAACTCTGAAGATTACTTTGGCCAGTATTGGCTAGGCTTCAGCTTGTGTTGTTAACATGTAGAATTGGGTGGTGTCTTGTCTGAACTAGTGCAGCATCTCAACTCTTCTGCGCTCTGTGATGAAGCGATGGGAGCATCGTGCGCACTTCGATAAAATCCCTCTTGATGCCAACAGAAGCCGTGGCTAGGTAGACAACGCTCTCGCCTCACACACACTGAGTGTCCGTGGTTCAATCCCCGGCCGGGGATTGACCACTATGACCCACGAAATCGTAAAGAATCCACTGAAGACCCCACGATCTGTTCAGTTGTAATGGGACAGGACATACTGTAGGTCCCTTCTCTTAGTAGGTTCATAATAAATCTTGAAATTAGGTATATATCCATTTTTTGTAGATCATGACGTCCATAAAAGTAACTTAACAGTTATTCGCTTCTTCTTTTTTCATGGTAAAATTATTGAAGGCTTCACAGAGTTGTTAAGTTGGTTCAAGGTGTTGAGGCATCTCAGAACAATGACTAATATATCGTAGATGTATCTCAGCCATGATATTTCTCTAGGGATGTAGGCTTTCAAACTCTCCTCCTCCAAATGTTCCATATACAAGTTGGCCATGACAGCACTGAGTGGTTTAATCCATAATGAAGCTTTCATCTGCTTGTGTAAGAGGCCAAGGGCTTGTGTAACAGATCGAGGACTTGTATAACAGATCAAGGGCTTGTGTAAGAGGCCAAGGGCTTGTGTAACAGATCGAGGACTTGTATAACAGATCAAGGGCTTGTGTAAGAGGCCAAGGGCTTGTGTAACAGATCGAGGACTTGTATAACAGATCAAGGGCTTGTGTAAGAGGCCAAGGGCTTGTGTAACAGATCGAGGACTTGTATAACAGATCAAGGGCTTGTGTAACAGGTCAAGGGCTTGTGTAACAGATCGAGGACTTGTATAACAGATCAAGGGCTTGTGTAACAGGCCAAGGATTTGTATAACTTGTGAAGAGTAACATAACCTCAAAGCAACAGAGATTCTTCTTTTTCGTCAGTGTGACTTTGATCCTGTTGACAAGGTGTCCAGAATCCCTAAGATGCGCTGTGATGATGGCGTCTGTCAGCTGTGAGATGTGTTTAGTTTGTGGCGCTAATAATGACCAATGATAGGGGGTCATGGACATGCATGGTTTGTGTATTTTGAGACAAACCGTACAGGAATGCAGGCGTGTGGTGAATCATGTATAGAACACGTTTGCCTTGTTCGGTTTGCTCTGTTCAGCACACACGAATATGCACAGATAAGAAGGAAGGCTCAGCGACAATACGAAAATGACATAGCATCGAAAGTCAAGTCTGACCCGAAGCTGTTGTATAGCCACATCAGGAGGAAAACAACAGTCAAGGACCAGGTAATCAGGCTGAGGAAGGAAGGTGGGGAGTTCACAAGAAACGACCAAGAGACATGTGAGGAGCTCAACATGAGATTTAAAGAAGCATTTACAGTGGAGACAGAAAGGACTCAAGGAATTCAGAATAGGGAGGTACACCAACAAGTGCTGGATGAAATACACAACCGAGGAGGAGGTGAAGAAGCTGCTATGTGGACTTGATACCTCAAAAGCGGTGGGACCGGACATCTCTCCGTGGGTCCTTAGAGAGGGAGCAGAGATGTTGTGTGTGCCACTAACAAAAATCTTCAACACTGGCATTTAAACTGGGCAACTACCTGAGGTGTGGAAGATGGCAAATGTAGTCCCAATTTTTAAGAAAGGAGACAGACACGAGGCATTAAACTACAGACCTGTGTCACTGACGTGTATAGTATGCAAAGTCTTGGAGAAGATCATCAGGAGGAGAATGGTGGAGCACCTAGAAAGCTTATAAACGACAACCAGCACGGTTTCAGGGAAGGAAAATCCTGTGTCAAAAACCTACTGGAGTTTTATGACAAGGTAACAGAAGTAAGACACTAGAGAGTGGGGCGGATAGACTGCATTTTCTTGGACTGCAAGAAGGCCTTTGACACAGTTCCTCAGAAAAGGTTAATGCAAAAGCTAGAGGATCAGGCACACATAACAGGAAAGGCA
>WNWK01036003.1:0-19424 GCA_009830355.1 Cherax destructor | reverse complement strand
ACTCTTTTTTTGTCTTGTCTTCATCCCCCAAACAAGAGATCAAATATTATTGATCCGATGTTGTAGGTAATTATTCAACTTCCTTTTCGACTCACTTCAGAACATTAACTAAATTCTTTAAAAAAGATCTTCATAACTTTAACTGTTTCTCTCAGAGAATTAATGGCTGCTGTTTACACTATTATATTTGTTCCTTTTAAAAACCCGGGAGAGAACATTCGGTTCGTGAATCTCAACAAGAAAAAGATTCAAAATAGTTTTTGTGATTTGAAAAAGGGGGTTTGGTGGTAGTTGTGGTGATGGTGGTTGTGGTGGTAATAGTAGTAGTAGAAGTAAATCTTGGTTTTTTATGTAATGGCGGAGTTTTTTTTTAAGGGGAATCGCCCAATACTTTATTTCAGTAATTAAAGATGACTCAAGTCTTTTTGCTTTTCTTTTTTTTTGGGACACTATTGAGCAGAATAAAGACGGGCTTCGTCATGTCGGAAATATTACCACCAGCCCAGAACATTTAAAAAAAATCTCACTTAGCGGTAATAGTTACCTCTGCTGTTGCTGCCCCCCCCGCCACTGCCGCCCCCGCCCCCATTTTGCCCCCGCCCCCCAAACTGGACCAGTAGAGTTACTTTTTATGCTCTTTCCTTTTTTTTGTTACTATAGTGTATATAGTTCTTTTTTCCTTATATTGTTTGTACAGCTTTAACACAGTAATAATACGTCTGGTTAGTTGTACATGAGTCCCTTTACCTAACATATTCTCGGAATTCTACCAACATTAGCACAGTATTAATTATTTATAATTCATTCTGCGCTTAGAAATTAAACAAAAAATCCCAACATGGATAAACCAGATTCAGAAACCGAGCCATAAATGGTACTAAAAAGCTGCTCTCTAAATTATAAATATGTTGTTCACTGTATAAACTTAGTTGCTAAGCTAAATAACTTCAGTTTTATACTGCACAATTTCAACCTCTTAAAATTAGAACAAATGATTGATCTGTAAACAAGAGTTCTTGATGGTCCGTGTGGCTACGTACTGAACCTTGATGGTCCGTGTGGCTACGTACTAAACCTTGATGGTCCGTGTGGCTACGCACTGAACCTTGATGGTCCCTGTATCTACGCACTGAACCTTGATGGTCCGTTGTGCCACTCACAACATTCTGGAGGTCATGCCACTCACAACATACTGGAGGTCATGCCACTCAAAACATACTGGAGGTCATGCCACTCACAACATACTGGAGGTCATGCCACTCACAACATACTGGAGGTCATGCCACTCACAACATACTGGAGGTCATGCCACTCACAAAATAATGGAAGTCATGCCACTCAAAACATACTGGAGGTCATGCCACTCTCAACATCCTGGAGGTCATCCCACTCTCAACATTCTGGAGGTTATCCCACTCTCAACATCCTGGAGGTCATGCCACTCACAACATCCTGGAGGTCATGCCACTCAACATACTGGAGGTCATGCCACTCAACATACTGGAGGTTATGCCACTCACAACATACTGGAGGTCATGCCACTCAACATACTGGAGGTCATGCCACTTCAAATTCTGAAGTCATCCACTTCACATCCTGGAGGTCATGCCACTTCAACATCCTGAGTCTGCCACTCCACATCCTGGAGGTCATGCCACTACAACACCTGAGGTCACCAACTTCAACATACTGGAGGTCATGCCACTAACAAATACTGGAGGTCATCCACTCACAACATCTCTGGAGGTCATGCTCTCAAACATCCTGAGGTCATCTCACTTCAACATCTGGAGGTCATGCCTACTCACAACATCCTGAGGTCATCCACTTCAACATCCTGGAAGTCATGCTACTTCAATCCTGGAGGTCACGAACTCAATCATCTCTGGAGGTCATGCTACTCAACATCTTGAGGTCTTGCTACTCACAAATCCTGAAGGTCATGCTGTCACAACATCCTGGAGGTCATCCACTCAACATCCTGAGGTCTCTTTCACTCACAACATCCTGGAGGTCATGCCACTCAACATCTGGAGGTATGCCACTCAACATCCTGGAGGTCATGCACTCACAACATACTGGAGGTCATGCCACTCACAACATACTGGAGGTCATGCCACTCACAACATACTGGAGGTCATGCCACTCACAACATACTGGAGGTCATGCCACTCACAACATACTGGAGGTCATGCCACTTCAACATCTGGAGGTCATGCCACTCCAACATCCTGGAGGTCATGCCCTCTCAACATCTCTGGAGGTCATCCCACTCCAACATCCTGAGGTCATGCCACTCACAACATCCTGGAGGTCATGCCACTCAACATACTGGAGGTCATGCCACTCAACATCTGGAGGTTATGCCACTCACAACATCCTGGAGGTCATGCCACTTACAACATACCTGGAGGTCATGCCACTTCACATCTGGAAGTCATGCCACTCACAACATCCTGGAGGTCATGCCACTCCAACATCTGGAGGTCATGCCACTACACATCCTGGAGGTCATGCCACTCACAACATCCTGGAGGTCATGACTCTCACATACTGGAGGTCATGCCACTACAACATCTGGAGGTCATCCACTCACAACATCCTGGAGGTCATGCCTCACAACATCCTGGAGTCATGCCACTCTCAACATCCTGGAGGTCATGCACTCACAACATCCTGGAGGTCATCCACTCTCAACATCCTGGAGGTCATGCCACTCCAACATCCTGAGGTCACGACACTCACAACATCCTGAGGTCATGCTACTCACAACATCCTGGAGGTCATCCCACTCACAACATCCTGGAGGTCATGCCACTCACAACATACTGGAGGTCATGCCACTCACAACATCCTGGAGGTCATGCCACTCACAACATACTGGAGGTCATGCCACTCACAACATCCTGGAGGTCATGCCACTCAACATACTGGAGGTCATGCCACTCACAAATAATGGAGTCATGCCACTACAACATACTGGAGGTCATCCACTCCAACATCCTGGAGGTCATCCTACTCCAACATCCTGGAGGTCATGCCTCTACAACATCCTGGAGGTCATGCCACTCACAACATCTTGGAGGTCATGCCACTCAACATCCTGGAGGTCATGCCACTCACAACATACTGGAGGTCATGCCACTCAACATACTGGAGGTTATGCCACTCACAACATACTGGAGGTCATGCCACTTACAACATACTGGAGGTCATGCCACTTACAACATCCTGGAGGTCATGCCACTCTCAACATCCTGGAGGTCATGCCACTCTCAACATCCTGGAGGTCATGCCACTCCACATCCTGGAGGTCATGCCACTCACAACACCCTGGAGGTCATCCCACTCTCAACATACTGGAGGTCATGCCACTAACAACATACTGGAGGTCATCCCACTCACAACATCCTGGAGGTCATGCCTCTCACAACATCCTGGAGGTCATCCCACTCTCAACATCCTGGAGGTCATGCCACTCACAACATCCTGGAGGTCATCCCACTCTCAACATCCTGGAAGTCATGCCACTCTCAACATCCTGGAGGTCACGACACTCACAACATCCTGGAGGTCATGCCACTCACAACATCCTGGAGGTCATGCCACTCACAACATCCTGAGGTCATGCCGCTCACAACATCCTGGAGGTCATCCACTCTCAACATCCTGGAGGTCATGCACTCACAACATCCTGGAGGTCATGCTCACTCAAACATCCTGGAGGTATGCCACTCAACATCCTGGAGGTCATGCCACTCAACATACTGGAGGTTCATGCCACTAACAACATACTGGAGGTCATCCACTCACAAATCCTGGAGTCATCCCTCACAACATCCTGGAGGTCATGCTCTCACAACATCCTGGAGGTCATGCCACTCCAACATCTGGAGGTTCATCCAACTCGATCATCACATCTGGAGGTCATGCCACTCAACATCCTGGAGGTCATGCCGCTCACAACATCTGGAGGTCATGCCTCACTCTATTAGCATCCTGTAGGTCATGCCACTCACAACATCCTGGAGGTCATGCCACTTCAACATCCTGGAGGTCATGCTCAACTCTTCAACATCCTGGAGGTCATGCCACTCCACATCCTGGAGGTTATGCCACTCAACATCCTGGAGGTCATCCACTCAACATACTGGAGGTCATGCCACTAACAACATACTGGAGGTCATCCCACTCACAACATCCTGGAGGTCATGCCACTCACAACATCCTGGAGGTCATGCCACTCACAACATCCTGGAGGTCATGCCACTCACAACATCCTGGAGGTCATGCCACTCACAACATCCTGGAGGTCATGCCACTCACAACATCCTGGAGGTCATGCCACTCACAACATCCTGGAGGTCATGCCACTCCTCTGCTACTCTACACCAGAATCTCCAAGATTTTCGTTTGCGTCAAAATAAATCAATTCAAACTCTTAAGCAAGTTTCAAACACTGAGATTTAATTAGTTAAGATTTATTAAATTACTAAACACTGATCAATGGTGTGTCAGGCCTCATGTCAGTCAGATATTATTAAGTATACTAAACATTGAGATTAATGTAAACATAATTTAGTGTTCCATAACATTGGTGTAAAATATTTTACGATTCATATATCGCAGTACTTGACAATGTAAAGGAATATCGCAGACATTAACATAGAGGCAAGCTAAGCACCTTACAGGAGCAACTAACAATTTTGTTTTGTTTTTTTACCAAGAGATGGCGTCTCTAGTGACCGTACATTTTATACTCGTCCCAGAAAGTTTTTATTTAATGTGTGTGATGGTGAATGTTTTCCCTGTCAATATAGAGGAGGTGAGAGAAGTGATGTTGTGATAAGTGAGTCAGACGTCTATATTATTTATGGCTATTCTTTACTTTTCTTAAGATAATTTATGAAATTATCCTCATTGTCGGATCCAAAAATGTCTCAGACTTCCCACATTCTTGCATCACTAACAATGTCTCAGACTTGCCACATTCTTACAACACTAACAATGTCTCAGACTTGCCACATTCTTACAACACTAACAATGTCTCAGACTTGCCACATTCTTACAACACTAACAATGTCTCAGACTTGCCACATTCTTACAACACTAACAATGTCTCAGACTTGCCACATTCTTACAACACTAACAATGTCTCAGACTTGCCACATTCTTACAACACTAACAATGTCTCAGACTTGCCACATTCTTACATCACTAACAATGTCTCAGACTTGCCACATTCTTACATCACTAACAATGTCTCAGACTTGCCACATTCTTACATCACTAACAATGTCTCAGACTTCCCACATTCTTACATCACTAACAATGTCTCAGACTTGCCACATTCTTACATCACTAACAATGTCTCAGACTTCCCACATTCTTACATAACTAACAATGTCTCAGACTTCCCACATTCTTGCATCACTAACAATGGAGGTCTTAAAAATACTGAAAAATAATGTTAACCATCTTCTGTTATTCATAATTTTATTAGAATATGTTTCTTCTATAAGTTTTTAACTTAATTTTGAATAGTGGTTTGAGAGAGTGCAGATATGCATATGAGAACACGAGTATATGTATAGGTTGTATTCGCTTGCAATGTGTGTGTTTGTTATTCATGCAGGACTGTGTGTGTGTTTGTTATTCATGCAGGACTGTGTGTGTGTTTGTTATTCATGCAGGACTGTGTGTGTGTTTGTTATTCATGCAGGACTGTGTGTGTGTTTGTTATTCATGCAGGACTGTGTGTGTGTTTGTTATTCATGCAGGACTGTGTGTGTGTTTGTTATTCATGCAGGACTGTGTGTGTGTTTGTTATTCATGCAGGACTGTGTGTGTGTTTGTTATTCATGCAGGACTGTGTGTGTGTTTGTTATTCATGCAGGACTGTGTGTGTGCGTGTTTCATGCAGGATTGTGTATGTGCGTGTTTCATGCAGGACTGTGTATGTGTGTGTGCGTGTGTATATGAGTTTATGTGAGTTAGTTACTTGGCCTGCATTGTGTTTGTGCCTGCTTGTGAGTGTCTGCTTGTGTGTACTCACCTAATTGTGGTTGCAGGGGTCGAGTCATAGCTCCTGTGTGTGTGTGTGTGTGTGTGTGTGTGCGTGCGATTTATTTCTGATTTTTGGTCTCCAGATGCTGATTACATCTTATCTTGACACCATGTAAAATTTTTGCCTCCATCACTACTTAATTTAGTGCAGTCCACTTAGTCTGCCCCATTCTCCTCTGACCTATTCCATCACCAAGACGCTTTTGTCCACTCACTGGATGTTCTGAGTTTTTCACACCATTCTCTGTAAACTCTAGACTGGTGTGTGTGAAAATCTCAGATCATCAGTTTGAGATACTCAACCCACCACGTCCGCCACCAACAATCATTCCACGGTCAAAGTCACTTAGATGACATATCTTTCCCAGTCTGATGTTCGGTCGAAACAGCAACTGAACCTCTTGATCATGTCTTCGTGCTTTTACGCACTGAGGTGCTGCCACTTGATTGGCTGATTAGATATTTGTATTAAGCAGTTGTAAAGGTGCACTTAATAAGGTGGCCATGAGTATATACCAGTTCTTAAACAGGAACAAGATCAGACATCGATCATTTCCACTCTTGAAATATACAAATACATGCAATGCGCTAATCAACACTTCTTATTTATGCAGGTATTGTTACATAAAGTAGTCCACTTAAAAATAATCCTTGACAAATGTAACCGTATTAGACCAGAAACAACACAGTTTTCAGGAAGTGTTTCACTTTGCTTCAGTAAATCTACTCGTTCCCATCCCATGTTAACAATCTTGATCACTAGGAAATTGCCTTCATGTGTTGCGAAAACCATAATGCTTCAATTATTCTACGTCGTACTCTGTAGTTTGTTTTATTTCATATAAGGTGGAAGCCTAACCATCGCATCTCATGATATTATCTAAGATCTTTACTAGAGGAAAGTCAGCGGAAATCATTTGACTAAGATCTCCACTGAGAGCGGACATATGTAAAATAAAAACAACGTCAGGAGAAAGCTGTGTTTTCCCAGGAAACATAATATCTGTGAGATAATTACATGCACGAGATTCACTATTATTTACATACATGCAATTTGGGTAAGATGTAACTAAGACAATTATTACTCACCAAATTTAGTTACACCTCTGAGATAAGTAGGACTTCAGTCCTCCGATGCCCAGACTCCTCAACCACACTCACACCAAGCAGGACCTAATTATTTATTAATATTTAAGAAAACCAGTAACTCTGGAAAAATTTAATTAGAGGAATGTATGAACTGTTTGTGACTTGAATAAACATGGGGTAGGGCCTATTACACTTTATATTAACACTATAACAGCATATGGTGAACACATTAAATAATTTTTTAATATTAACACTTACCACTTGGACCACAGGGGGAACACACCCTAACGCTACCTAGACAGCTAGAAATTACGAAGGCCAACGTAAAACTACTGTACAAAATAGGTGAGCATTACTTACTCAAGGCGTGTTGCAGGGAAGCCACCGGAGTCCTCCAATTTTTCCCGTCTTACCACGACGCTATTATAGTGGTTGACACAAATTTCATTCCAGTTCTTCAGTAGGAGACATTACTGTATTATTTAATTGTCGTCTGAGGCCGCCCCAAAGCCCCTTCACTCTGTCGCTCCCTTAGCCCCTTCACTCTTGTCGCTCCCTAAGCCCCTTCACTCTTGTGGATCCCTAAGCCCCTTCACTCTTGTCACTCCCTGCCCCTTCACTCTTGTCACTCCTAAGCCCCTTCACTCTTGTCGCTCCTAATCCCTTCACTCTTGTCACTCCTAAGCCCTTCACTCTTGTCGCTCCCTAAGCCCCTTCACTCTTGTCGCTCCTAAGCACCTTCACTCTTGTCGCTCCCTAAGCCCCTTCACTCTTGTCGCTCCCTAATCCCTTCACTCTTGTCGCTCCTAAGCCCCTTCCTCTTGTCACTCCCTAAGCCCCTTCACTCTTGTCGCTCCCTAAGCCCCTTCACTCTTGTCGCTCCCTAAGCCCCTTCACTCTTGTCGCTCCCTAAGCCCCTTCACTCTTGTCGCTCCCTAAGCCCCTTCACTCTTGTCGCTCCCTAAGCCCCTTCACTCTTGTCGCTCCCTAAGCCCCTTCACTCTTGTCGCTCCCTAAGCCCTTCACTCTTGTCGCTCCTGCCCCTTCACTCTTGTCGCTCCCTAAGCCCCTTCACTCTTGTCGCTCCCTAAGCCCCTTCACTCTTGTCGCTCCCTAAGCCCCTTCCCTCTTGTCACTTTCTAAGCCCTTCACTCTTGTCGCTCCCTAAGCCCCTTCACTCTTGTCGCTCCCTAAGCCCTTTCACTCTTGTCGCTCCCTAAGCCCCTTCACTCTTGTCGCTCCCTAAGCCCCTTCACTCTTGTCGCTCCCTAAGCCCCTTCACTCTTGTCACTCCCTAAGCCCCTTCACTCTTGTCGCTCCCTAAGCCCCTTCACTCTTGTCGCTCCTAAGCCCCTTCACTCTTGTCACTCCCTAAGCCCCTTCACTCTTGTCGCTCCCTAAGCCCCTTCACTCTTGTCACTCCCTAAGCCCCTTCACTCTTGTCGCTCCCTAAGCCCCTTCACTCTTGTCGCTCCCTAAGCCCCTGCACTCTTGTCGCTCCCTAAGCCCCTTCACTCTTGTCGCTCCCTAAGCCCCTTCACTCTTGTCACTCCCTAAGCCCCTTCACTCTTGTCGCTCCTAAGCCCCTTCACTCTTGTCGCTCCCTAAGCCCCTTCACTCTTGTCGCTCCCTAAGCCCTTCACTCTTGTCGCTCCCTAAGCTCCTTCACTCTTGTCGCTCCCTAAGCCCCTTCACTCTTGTCGCTCCTAAGCTCCTTCACTCTTGTCGCTCCCTAAGCCCTTCACTCTTGTCGCTCCCTAAGCCCCTTCACTCTTGTCGCTCCCTAAGCCCCTTCACTCTTGTCGCTCCCTAAGCTCCTTCACTCTTGTCGCTCCCTAAGCCCCTTCACTCTTGTCGCTCCCTAAGCCCCTTCACTCTTGTCGCTCCCTAAGCCCCTTCACTCTTGTCGCTCCCTAAGCCCCTTCACTCTTGTCGCTCCCTTAGCACCTTCACTCTTGTCGCTCCCTAAGCCCCTTCACTCTTGTCGGTTATTGCGCCCCCAGAATTGGGCCCCAATATGTATATATAAATTTAGTGTATATTTCCATTTTCTATAATTTTATATTGCTGATATTCTCGATAATAGCTAAATCGTTAATATCTTGCTTTATACTATTATTAGACTATTATTTGACCTATTTGACTTAGCTATATTTATTAGGCAGGATGTAATATTTTATATTATTGTCGAGTGTGTCGTAACTGCCTTGGAGTTGGCAAACTACTGTTATGCTGCCAGCGTCTAGTTGCTGGGAGGAGTCAGTCGCTGACCACACCTGAGCTGGGTGGTTGTTCCTCTTCCCTCTCTCTCTCTGGCCTGCTGCCCTCGTCGAGTCAACACCTCACTCCTATTTCTACTTGTTTTCTCGACATTAGACTCTGTTGGGTAGAGTATGCATTCGTTGGTGAGGCGAATCATACTTCTCAGAACTGTGTAACTCTGTTCACAGAGAATAGACTAGACAGTGATTTTTCGACGTTGTTCTGGGTTGTGTGTCACATTGACACTCTGATAAAACTCAGGTCTCAAGCTATAGCTCTGGACCTAATTCGATAAGGCATCTGTGCACCGCCACAGTTTGGGATTGTTTATGCTGAACCTAGCTTCAGTAGAAAGGGAGTTTTGTGACTGTTTTGGAGGATCTACTGATGGTCCCCAGTTAGGGTCGATTTACTATCTCCTTGTTCCTGACGCTGTGTTGCTGTTGCCTGTTATAGTGCTGTTCTGCGAATTGGTCATTTTACTGGACAATCAAGCTGTTCTGAGTGTCAGTTTGTTAGAGCAGCTAGCTTAAGAGAAGTTCAGTCGTACACTGGTTGAGTCGAGTCTTAGAGTTACCGGGAGCACACTCATACACACATTTATTCTTATTTGTATATATTATTGTAATTACTGACATTGTACCTGATGGTACTTCTGAGTCATCTATATATATGTGCCCTCAGCACATACTTATTGTATATGAGAGCAGTGTAGGAGCTGCCCTCCTAATTAACCTCCTAATTGATATCTTAATATCTTTATATTTGATTTACTTTGCTACCCTAGATTTTCTCACTTTGATAATAAACCTTTTAAATATATTTCGTTGGTTAGTACCCTATCAGTTGCAATCCTCTTAAGATATATAATATGTTGGATAACTGGACCAGGATACTGACTTTGTTGCAAAAGCCCAGTAACAGGCTGGATGCTAGAAGGGCTATCCTTTCTAGTGTTCACTGGAGATGTCTATTATTAATAGATATCGTGTCATTTTGTAACAAATGGGGGCCTGTCCGGGATGTTCTTGATCCAAGGTGTTGGAGGAATTGTCCAGTTTGCCATACTAGTAACTCTATGGTCAAACACTTTGAGTACTTTCTTAATCTGAAGACTAGGAGTTTGGTCTTGTACAACATCATAGGGGATGTATGTACCTGCCCGAGTCTCTTGATCCAAGGAGATGGAAATACTGTTAATGAGCTCTGGCTCTAAGACAACCTACGCTGGTCTAAATTGTAAAGTAAATTCTTACATTAGGATTCTAGCTTCCCATAATCACTCTCTCATATGGTACTTATTTTCGTGATGTATGATAAGGTGAAAAAGTTAATTGATTGACTTTGTCTAAGTTACGTACTTTAAAGCTTCAGACTTGTTGGCAGGTAGCCAAGCATCTGGGTGTGACCTACAACCGTAGTTACACTGCAGTAACAGTCAGAGCATTAATTAGAGATCTGTTGTTTCCTGATAATACAGAGAGTTCTGATTCAGAATCAGAGTCAGAGAGCTTAGTGTCACAATTAGGAAATATGTCGCTAATTAATGACGTAGAAAAGAGAGCAACTCAGACAGAGGTTTCTGAGCCTAGTGTTACTGCTCAGTTCTCTCTCACTCCCTACTGTCTGCCTCAGACATTAGTACAGAGTGTAGCTGGAAGTATGACGCAGCCTCATACTAGTACTGTTTATGCTACACCTGTCTCTTCTTATACTAGACGAGATCTAGGCTCTATAGGCATGGCTGGACTAGGTGCCCGACCTAGGGTCCATCCAGATAAACCTGTTCATTTACCTACTTCTCCCTTGTCCTTTGATCCTATATCGCAGGACCAATTCAACAGGATGGAACGCCTAATATTGTTGCAAACTGCACAAATTGAGGCACAGAGGAAATTGAACGAGGAAGAGTTCCATAGAGAAACTGTTCGTTTCCAGAGACAACAGAGTATTAGATCTGATCAGCCTAGTAAGACTATAGAGGATACATTTAACGTGCAGAAAGCTGCATCGATGGTCCCTAAGTTTCTGGAGACAGACCTAGATACCTATTTTGATGTGTTCGAGAATCAAGCACATGCCATGAATTGGCCACGTAAGCATTGGGCTACATTGTTGCATACAGCTTTGACTGGCAGAGCACAAACATGTACTGCTGCTTTGCCATTTGCCAAATACATTGACTATGACACAGTCAAAGAAACCATTCTTGAGACATATAATTTGTTACCTGTAAGTTACCAACGTGCATTTCGTACGTTACAACGACGACAAGGTCAAACTTGTGTGGAGTTTGCCCGTGAGAAAAAGCTTGCATTTGAGAGGTGGTGTCGAGCCTCCCAGTGTAAGACTTATGACACAATCGTTCAGCTGATACTTCACGAGGAGTTCAACACCTGTATGTCTGCTGATGTACAAGAATATCTGATCGACCACACTGCCACAGATATTCTAGAGACTGCAGCATTAGCTGACAACTATGAAATTTCTCACAAAATCGTACGCATCAAAACTGAGAGAAAAAAGGTAACTAAAAAATGTCCTAGGAATTGGCAAACCCAATCAGCTGATCAGTGCCGGCCTAAAACTTCTACTGTTACTTCTCGTACCTTCACCAGGAAACCTGACATTCCTGAATCTGTCTCTGTAGTTAGACAGAAGTCTAATACTGAGAAGAATGTCAAATGTAACTACTGTCTTAGGAAAGGTCATACTCGAGAATATTACTTTAAGTTAGAAAGAGATATGAGACAAGATCGTGCGGCTGGCGCCCCCACTCAAGTCGTATCTTCTTCGGTGCAACAAGGGCACCATCCTAGTCATACTTCTGACTCCCCAGTTTTCGAGAATGTTCCTCAGAATAGATGACTAACATCAGACAAAGTATCTGATGAGAAGATTCAGTCAGCTATGAGTCCTTACTTATCGAGAGGCAAAGTAGGACTTGACGAATCTAAGCTAACTGAGATAATTACTTTCCGAGACACAGGCAGCTATCTTACTTTGTTAAGAGATGATGTATTGCCTTTAACTAACGATACCTATACCCAGATAGATGTATTGTTAGAAGCCTATGGAGGGGCTGTTATTAAAGTTCCTCTTCACAAAGTGTACCTTGAAACAAGCTATTATTCTGGTTATATTTCAGTAGGTATTTCCAGTGGTGAATTTCCTATCAGGTCAGTGGACTTGTTGATAGGAAACGATATCCTTCAGGCTGGTATTTGTAAGGAGCCACTTGTGATTGATAATACCACTGAGGATAATTATGCCATTGAAGCTTGTAGAGAGAAGCCTATATTATTCCCTCTCAGTGCAATAACTCGCGCTATGTCAAAGATACAACAACAACCATCCTTGTCTCCTGCTGAGTTAGTTGATGATAATGACTTGGGGTTGAATATGTTGTTCAGTGATTCTCTGCGGCCAGGATCACTAGCACTGACACCCCCCCTACCTCATCAGCCTAGTCAAGACACAACTGATGTGAAGATTCTAACTCACGACGATTTAATCAAGGATCAGTTTGTTGATCAGTCTTTGGAGAGACTGAGAGATATAGCAGTTACTGAGAGTGAAGCAAAGGATATTGATACTTGTTATTATTATAGTAAAGGTGTACTAATGGGAAAAAGTACAAGTCAGTTGACAGCTGACAGTGATTCCACCACAGTCAAGCATCTTGTTGTTTTACCAGTTACATTTCGTGAGCAAGCTCTTGATTTTGCGCACAATAGTCCCATAGGAGGACATTTGGGTGTCAGGAAGACACTTGGTAAACTGGCAAAACATTTCACTTGGCCGGGAATGAGGGACACTGTTGCTGATCATGTGTGACGTTGCCACGTCTGTCAGGTGACAGGCAAACCAGCTCACACGCCTCCACCTGCCCCTCTCATACCAATAATTGTAAATGGTGATCCATTCTCACGTCTTATCATAGATTGTGTTGGTCCTCTGCCTAGAACCAAGTTGGGGAACCAATACCTGTTTACAATAATGGACGCAGCTACACGCTATCCTGAAGCCATACCTTTGAGAAAAATTAATGCTCGTGCTATTGTCAGGGCATTGATGAAATTTTTCTCCCAGGTTGGATTGCCTCGAGAGATACAGTCGGATCAGGGATCCAATTTCACCTCTAAGATCTTTCGAGAAGCATTATCCCACCTAGGAATAAAATCTGTACTTTCTACCAGTTACCACCCTCAGTCACAAGGTGCTCTAGAGAGATTTCATCAGACACTGAAGTGTATGATGAGAGCCTATGTGAACATTTTCTAGAGACTGGGATGAAGGTGTACCCTTTCTTCTGTTTGCTATAAGAGAAAGTGAGCAAGAAAGTCTAGGATTTAGTCCGTTTGAGCTAATATACGGACACCAAGTGCGTGGTCCTCTTGCTGTGTTGAAAGACGTGTGGACAGGAAAATCTAATCCATCATTAAACACATCACCTTCATTAATGCAGAAGCATTTAACTGCTGCTCGAGAGCTTGCTTCGAAAAACCTAGTTTCAGCTCAGACTAGGATGAAACAACAGTATGACAAGCGTGCTGTATCTCGCTCTTTTAAAGCAGGTGATAAGGTGATGGCACAGAAATTAGTACCAGGTCATGCTCTACAAGCCAGGTATGATGGTCCCCTGGAAGTAGTGAAGAAGCTTAGTGACGTAAATTACCTAGTACGCACGCCTGGGAAGAGAAAATCCAATCATGTGTAACACATTAATCAGCTCAAGGCATACTACGCTAGCCCTCTACCTACTGCTTCTATTCTTCCTAGACCACAAGAAGAAAACGTCAATCTGCCTGACATCTCTAGAGGTATAGAGGTGCGTTTCGAAAATTCAGTGACACTTCAATCACTAGATAATTTTCTAAGTAACCTTGATGCTGATAAAGCGAGTAATGTTAAGAACATGATTTTGCAGTACCCTGAATTGTTTAGTGATGTTCCTAAGCGTTGTACTCTGGGCGTACATGACGTTGATGTACAGGGAGCATCACCTATTAAGCAATCACCATACAGAAGGAGTCCAACGAAACATAGAGCATTGAGGGAAGAAGTTGACTTTTTGTTATCTCATGGACTTATTGAACGCAGTAAAAGTCCATGGGCCTCACCGTGTATATTAGTGCCCAAGCCTGACGGTAGTTTCAGGATGTGTACTGATTACAGGAAAGTGAACTCTGTCACCTTGCCTGATGGTTATCCCTTACCTCGCATAGACGACCTGATTGATCGTGTGTCAGGAGCACAGTATGTCAGCCGTTTAGATCTCTTACGAGGATATTATCAAGTCCCGCTTACTGAACGTGCTCAAGAAATATCTGCCTTCACTGTTCAAGATGGATTGTTCAACTATCTCGTCACTCCATTCGGCTTATGTAATGCTGCTTCGTCATTTCAACGTATTATGAACGAGTTGACCTACAACTTAGACGGAGTAGAAGCCTATCTTGACGATTTAGTGGTGTACAGTGACGAATGGGAACAACACTTGACACGTCTCAGAGCTTTGTTTGAGAAACTGACACATTACAATTTCACTGTTAACTTGGCTAAGTGTAGTTTTGGTCAAGCCAAGATTACCTATCTAGGGTTTTGTATAGGCCAAGGTGAAGTTGCTCCTATTGATGCTAAAGTTCGTGCTATTGCTGCATTTCCAGTGCCACAGGATAGGAAGGGTGTGCAAAGATTCCTGGGTATGGCAGGTTATTATCACAGGTTCTGTCCTAACTTTGCTCAAGTCGCTGCTCCTCTCACTGAGCTCACTAGTAGCAAAGTTCAGTTCATCTGGACTCAAGATTGTTCAGACTCATTTACAAGGTTGAAGCGCTTGCTTTCCTCTGCTCCTGTTTTGCAGAGTCCTAACTTCACCCTACCCTTCTTTTTGCATATAGATGCGAGTGGTTATGCAGTGGGAGCGGTATTAATGCAAAAGTCCACATCCACTGACATACTGCATCCTATTTGCTACTATTCCTCTAAACTCAAACGACATCAGAAAAACTATGCCACTATTGAAAAAGAGGCACTAGCTCTCGTGGTGTCGTTAGAACATTTTGATGTATATTTGGGTACTTCTCCTTTTAAGATAAATGTATTTTCTGACCACAATCCTCTCACCTATATTAACACAATGAAGAGTAAAAATGCTAGGATAATGAGGTGGGCTCTCAGGATCCAGCCATACTCCATAAGTATTAAACATATTAGTGGTCGATGTAATGTAATTGCTGACGCTCTGTCACGTCCTTAATTATCATTACAGCATTTAAATTAACGTAAAATTTTGTGCCCAATATACTATTTTGTTACTTGCTACTTTGATTAATTAAGTAAAGTAACGTAAAATCAATACTGCCCATATAAATTTTATATAATCATGTCTAATTATAATTTCTTTCCATGTATCTACAGTAGTGTGATTTGTATGTTGGTGTGTTGTGAAGGAGATACGGAGAGAAGCTGAGTGTGAGTGTAGTGTTTGGTGGGCGATGTTTGTTGCCGAGCAGACTGCTCCAGGCGACCCCCCACTTCTCTACACACCTTATTCTCTCCAGCTTCCTCATGCAGTCCAGTCCTTGCTGCTTCACATTCCACTACCACTGTATAAGAGTGGAATGTCGTCTCCTATCGCACAAGACTGCTGTTGTGTAGTCGTCACTACTATGACCACCACTGTTCGAGCCTCAGATGTCTCTATGCTATGTCACCTCTACATCAGTGTATGGACATTACCGTGATTATGCTGACATACGAAGTTGTATACTACCCTAGTATGAGGGGTATATCTTAGTGAAATGACACTGTAGAAAAGTAATTTAAGAGTTAATCTCTGAGGGACTCGGAGATGTTGATACTTTGAGACATGAGAAATTATTACTTCTCCTAGTGCGACCGTTTGTCGTGATGGGGGGGTATTGCGCCCCCAGAATTGGGCCCCAATGTGTATATATAAATTTAGTGTATATTTCCATTTTCTATAATTTTATATTGCTGATATTCTCGATAATAGCTAAATCGTTAATATCTTGCTTTATACTATTATTAGACTATTATTTGACCTATTTGACTTAGCTATATTTATTAGGTAGGATGTAATATTTTATATTATTGTCGAGTGTGTCGTAACTGCCTTGGAGTTGGCAAACTACTGTTATGCTGCCGGCGTCTAGTTGCTGGGAGGAGTCAGTCGCTGACCACACCTGAGCTGGGTGGTTGTTCCTCTTCCCTCTCTCTCTCTGGCCTGCTGACCCTCGTCGAGTCAACACCTCACTCCTATTTCTACTTGTTTTCTCGACATTAGACTCTGTTGGGTAGAGTATGCATTCGTTGGTGAGGCGAATCATACTTCTCAGAACTCTGTGTAACTCTGTTCACAGAGAATAGACTAGACAGTGATTTTTCGACGTTGTTCTGGGTTGTGTGTCACATTGACACTCTGATAAAACTCAGGTCTCAAGCTATAGCTCTGGACCTAATTCGATAAGGCATCTGTGCACCGCCACAGTTTGGGATTGTTTATGCTGAACCTAGCTTCAGTAGAAAGGGAGTTTTGTGACTGTTTTGGAGGATCTACTGATGGTCCCCAGTTAGGGTCGATTTACTATCTCCTTGTTCCTGACGCTGTGTTGCTGTTGCCTGTTATAGTGCTGTTCTGTGAATTGGTCATTTTACTGGACAATCAAGCTGTTCTGATTGTCAGTTTGTTAGAGCAGCTAGCTTAAGAGAAGTTCAGTCGTACACTGGTTGAGTCAAGTCTTAGAGTTACCGGGAGCACACTCATACACACATTTATTCTTATTTGTATATATGATTGTAATTACTGACATTGTACCTGATGGTACTTCTGAGTCATCTATATATATGTGCCCTCAGCACATACTTATTGTATATGAGAGCAGTGTAGGAGCTGCCCTCCTAATTAACCTCCTAATTGATATCTTAATATCTTTATATTTGATTTACTTTGCTACCCTAGATTTTCTCACTTTGATAATAAACCTTTTAAATATATTTCGTTGGTTAGTACCCTATCAGTTGCAATCCTCTTAAGATATATAATATGTTGGATAACTGGACCAGGATACTGACTTTGTTGCAAAAGCCCAGTAACAGGCTGGATGCTAGAAGGGCTATCCTTTCTAGTGTTCACTGGAGATGTCTATTATTAATAGATATCGTGTCATTTTGTAACATCGCTCCCTAAGCCCCTTCACTCTTGTCGCTCCCTAAGCCCCTTTACGTTGTTGCCCCTGAACCACTTTACACTTCTTCTGAGCCAGAAGAAGTCACTTAACTCTGTGATGCCCAACAAGAAGTTACCTCGCTTATTAATATGATCCAAACCAGAGCTGAGGAAACTACTCATGGAGTCCAGGCCGAGTTAAAAACATTTCCTGATGGGTGGGAAAATTTTTTCCCCGAGATTCGGTCATTCCTTCCAGGCAATCACAATTGACATGACTAACCTCATCTTTCATATGTAAAAAACAATTATTAGTCATGACATACACAAACACATATGAGTGTGAGCAATAAACCTCAACTATCAATTTTCATAATTTTTTTTCCCTTTTTAGTTTGCTTCCTATATGGATGAGATTTCCAAATGCAAGTGACGTTTTTATGGCAGCGGCTAACCTTGCTCTGCCACATATTTCTACTGAATTTGGCAGCTTTCTGGGCGTAAACCCCAAAGTCCATACCATCGATCATTGCCACTTGACATATTCTAAACGTCTTCTTAAGGCTCAACCTATGAATGAGCGACTTATCCTCATCCTGGGCTGGCCCTCAGCCAACAACAATTATTATACCTATGCTACCAGAGGAAGCGAACAAGAGTCATTAGGATATATCCCATTCAAACTAATCTATGGACATTCAGTAAGCAGATAGATGACTGTTCTCTGCGACACCTGGTTAGGCGATGCTACGCCACTATCATCAAGGACCGCTTAGCTCACCTGCAAGATCTAGTTGCAGAGAGCTTGTGAGTGCAGACTCAAGATGAAGAGGCAGTTTGATAAGACGACAGTGCATCAGTCAGTAGCTGCTGGCGACTTAGTAACGGCTCAGAGTGTTGGTCATGTTGCAGCAGACATCAATAGATGCGACCAATCACCCGTGTGCTGGTTCAGCACAAAGCTCAAAGTATCAGTTGGCATGGGTCACCATCAATTAGGTTTGGTTTTTGCGTTGGTGAACAGTGTAGTTTATAAATACCACAACCCTTGAACTTCATTTTCCATAAAGATCTGTCATATGAAATTGTTTAACAACCTTACAGATGGAAGATTTTATCCAGTGGAAGCGGTGTCGGCTACACAGGTCACCTTTCCGATATGTTGGCTTGACTCACGAAATCGTAATGACACGATTGTAAACAAACCATACCACGGGTAGGGTTCGAACCCGCGGTCACAAAGTCTCAAAACTCCAGACCGTCGCGTAAGCCACTAGGCCAGCTAGCTTCAATAAGATTCGTCAACTAGGTATATTTCTACACCATAGGAAGGTTAGCATAGGCACCACTGTGTCCACAACTGCAAGTTTTTACAGACGAATCTCCAGCTAGCATGGCCGTGACGAACTCTAGCTCAAGTCCCCCTCAAAGCCGTCAACATGACTCACGAAATCGTAATGCCTATGCTAACCTTCCTATGGTGTAGAAATATACCTAGTTGGATGAATCTTATTGAAGCTAGCTGGCCTAGTGGCTTACGCGACGGTCTGGAGTTTTTAGACTCTGTGACCACGGGTTCGAACCCCACCCGTGGTATTTTTTTTTTTTATGTTGGCTTCTTAATCTTCCTTCTTTACCCGCAGCTTAGCAGTGGCTGTGAGTAGTGCATCAGATGGAGCCAGTGTTGTGCTAGCAGTGAGGTAGTTATGAAGTGTGGACAAAAATGAGTGAAAAATTTTAAAAGGCTGAGTGGACAGTGTGGAGCAAGACTGAGAACACTACAGCGTGTTTCAAGATTGACAATACCATTACT